>CAUYLG010075918.1:0-113893 GCA_963573385.1 Cacajao melanocephalus | reverse complement strand
AACACACACACACACACACACACACACACACACACACACACACAATCTCAAGTTTATCTTAAATCTGAGTTAAGACATAATTACTCTGAAGCAGTGGTTTTTCAAATATTTGAAGAATTCGTGGCAACACAACTATTCAATGCAAAGCTCTGTGTGGAAGGTGTGTATGAAGTCTTGAAGGGAACTCAGACCCCTGGTGATAGAGAGCTGCCTCTTCCTCTTTTCCTTTTCTCCCTCCCCCATGTTCCAACATCGACCCCTGTGGCAGCTCTAGGGAAACCCAGTCCCTGCAAAAAGCAGACCCATGCCCTTAGCTTCCTTTCGGGGGAAGCAAGCCATCTGGTACCTGCAGAAACCTGTGCCAGGGACAGTGCTCTCCCCAAGCCCAATGTCAGCACTTCTGTGCCCATATGAATGCAGATTCTTTTCCAGTGAGCCCTATGCGTTCTTCACTGCCCTGAGAATTTTTCCCTGATGTTCCCCACCACCCAGTAGAGCCAGTACTCCTCTGTGTCCCTTCCTCAGGCCTGCACTGGGGAGCTGGGGGCTCTTAGAGGACTTCACAGTCACACGGCTATGCTGGCCCTGGCATCTGGTCCAACCTCCTCATGCAGCAGCATCAGACATCTGGCTGGCAGAACCCTGCCTGCTGCAGCAGGGTCCCACTTCCTTTTCTTCTGCTTCCTTCCACAGGGCTGGTCACCATCCTCTAAATTAATAGATTTCCTTTCACATAATTGAAGACAAGTTATAATTATCGCTTGATAATATTAATTATGTCAATTATTCATATTGATGATATCAGTCATCATCACCGTGATTATCTCTGAGCACCAGAAGGCAACACTGACAATGATGCTTGAAAAGATGGAGGGAAGGTTTAAAATTCCTAGGAAACAAAGTGCCCACTCTTGTGCTCCCCTTACTTTGCATTTCCTTTTGTTCTTCCTCCCAGGTCGTGTCCCCTTCTCTTCAGCTGAGCAGGAGAGCCTGCCATGACAAGCTGTCACCTGCCTGTCCAGGGGCTCTTCTTGAAGGCTCGGCCACCTGCTGGGATGGAGGGGGGCAGTGGTGACAGGCCAAGCTCAGTGTTCAGTGAGGCCCAGCAGTGCAAGGTGGCAGGAGGGCTGGAGGCTCCTTGCCATGGGCCAGGCACTGCCACTTTCCAGGCAAGAGGGAGCGGCTCCACAGCTGTTACTGACAGCCCCTGGGGTTTGCTCCAGACTTGGCAGAGGAGGACACTCTCAGACTCCCAAATCACCCCTTTGAAATTCAGAAGAGCCACACTGTCATCTCCCCTCCCCTCTCTGACACAAACACACACAAAAGATAAGCAAGCCCTAACTCTATTTTACTCACAGACATACACTGCCAAGTTTTCAATGTCTCCCACTCCCGCTCACAGATTGATACATTCTCACACAGAATCTCGTTATCTCTCTCTCTCTCTCTCTCTCTCTCTCTCACACACACACACACACACACACGAGTATACCAATTAAACTCCTACTCTCTCCTACCTCACTTAACCCAGGTATTTTGAGAGAACCAAAGCCTGTCTTTTCTGGGGGAGCCCAGGCCATCTCGAGGTGTGACAACATCACCTCTCCTAATGGCAATACACAACCTGGGGTCTCTGCACTATCAGACACTGACCTCCAGGTGTTTGCTAGCTTCTGCTTCACTGGGTGAATTCTCCACCTCTCTTCCTAGCCATGGTACCATGTAGATAGAACCAGTAAGTTCATTCATGTTCTGGGGGGTGATGAGAACAGAGAGTCCTGTTGCAGCCACAGCCTGAGCAGCGTGCCCTTCAGGCATTTGTCGTGTAGCTGGCATATGTGCTGAGGACATCTCTCCCACCACAAAAGCCTGCCACTATCCTCAGGGGAAATCAGGACTGTCTTCTTTGCAGAAAGTGGAATGTGTGCCTGGGGAGGTGCAGCTTGGTTGTCTTTATTTCTCCCAGGGCCCGGATAGGAAACCAGATAAAAATACTTTGCTGTTTGCTCCTTTTTTTTTCTCCCTAGCTTGGGTTAACCATTTTTACATTTTTACAGTATTTTTGCTAACGTCAACCATGTATCTTTGGTGACTTGAGCAGATTGTAAGAATGGGCAGCATAAAAATATCCTCTTTCAGCGGAGACATGAGGTAAATGAGGAGGGGAGCGAGGGAGCTGCCGTCCCGGCTCTGTGCTGTTACTGCTGCAGCCAACGGCCTTATGTTCCATGTATTACAGAATGAGACAGAGCCCAGGCGTAAGAAGAAGCACGGTGGGGTGAAATCCTCGCATTTGGCATGAAGAACTGAAAAGGGGGGTCATATTTGCTGTAGGGAGTGATGAGCTTTGGAGGGCAGCCTTGACGAGCACCCCCTTTAACACCTGTAATGGGCACTGATGCTGGACAGCACAGGCCGTGCCAGCTGTCTGCTCTATGCTCACCTCCCATCGCTTCCCCCTTAGGAACTCCGTGCTTCAGCCGTTGTGGATGGCTTGCAGTTCCCAGCCTCTCTCTTACCCCTGGCCTTTGCACAAGCTGCTCTCTGCCTGGACTTCCCTCCTCCAGTCACTTTGCCTGGTTAGCTTGTACTTGTTCTGTAGGGCTCAGTATAGTGAAAATAACAGTTAACACTGGGCTGTGTACGTGCTGATGAGAAACTGAGGCATGGAGAGGTAGGTTACTTGCCCCTGTCACACAGGTAGAAAGGAGCAGTACTGGTATCCAAACCCAGCCAAAGGCTCCGGGAGTTCTTCACCACCACCAGAAACTGCCTCTCTAAAGGCTCCTGCCTGCCTTCCCTGACCCTCCCCTGTGTTAGCGAGTCTCCTCTGGTTTTCAGAACACTTTGTACCCACTCTCATCTTCACCTTCCTCACTTTTCAATGTTTTTAACAATATATTTTAAGTTTCTGTTTTCTTTTCTGCCTCCCACTGTCCTGTTCAGCTTGAGGGCAGGGACACTGGCCCGTTTCTGGGATCCCAGCTTCTCAGCAGGGCCTGGCACAAAGTGGTGCTTATTTCCTGTTTGCTGATGAGATGAATGAACAAAGGGATAGCTACGAATCCCTTAGGTAAACAAAACTGGCTAAGGTCTGGTGGGCAAGCTGAGGGCCAAGCAGAGAGCCAATTTAGAAACTTCCCGTGTGGGATTGGAGGCAAGAAGGAGAAACAAGCCTAAAAGTGGCCCTATAGAAAAAGGGCATCTCCAGCCTCTTGGATCTTGACCTCCAAAGAAGGGCTGACAGGACAGCCAGCATGTAGAAAGACCACAGCACTGGGACCATTAAACCTCCGTGAATCCTGGAGCTAGCCACACGCTACTGGTGCAGACAACCTGCCCCCCAGAGGTGGAATGCAACGAAAATGGGGCAGGGGGCAGCACAGTATGACCTTGTAGTGGCAGGGCCCTCCAGGAGGCATGCCTCATCACTCTTTCCTTTTGTATCATTGCAATTCCTTCTAATTCAAATGTGTTAGCTTTTATATTGCCAGCGAACAAAGACAACCATAACTTGTATCTCATGTAACCGATCTCAGGTAGTTCCAGTGAGTTTATGACAGTTACACTCTCTCCTCCCACCCACCTCCCCTGCAGGAACATTGGAATCAGTATATAGGGAACCAGGGCACATGTGGTGTGTCCACATAAGGCTAGAGGCCAGCACAGGCATACTGGTCACCTTGAGCTTCTCTAAGTAGGCACAGCAACATAGCTTGTGCATGAGGCAAGAATAGCCTGTCTGTCCTAATTCACAAGATATGGGAGTGAGGATTTGGAAGAACGTGCATGCCAAGATTTTTATTGCCTGCCTTCAACCGGAAACCTGATGGTTGGGCTGACCATGCTTTCTCCTTCTTTCAGGGAGGGAAGATCCCCGTAAGATGGACAGCCCCAGAGGCCATTGCCTACCGCAAGTTCACTTCAGCCAGCGACGTTTGGAGTTATGGGATCGTCATGTGGGAAGTCATGTCATTTGGAGAGAGACCCTATTGGGATATGTCCAACCAAGACGTGAGTGTCAGTAGCACTTGTTCACCACAAACCCCCATCAAAGGGATCCCAAAGGCAGTAGCATACCAATTCCTCTTGTTTTCGGTTCACAGCCTCATAACCTGAACCTGCAGTGTTCAGGGCAGGGGATATAGGGACACCCTTAGCATGGATGTTGTAACTAATCAAAGAGCCCAGCATGGAGGTGTGAAAGTCCCTATGACCACAAAGCCTGTAGAGGTGCCCAGGCCACAGACCCCAACCCAAGAGACATCGGGCTGTTTCCAAATGGCTGAGGACCATGAATAGATCAGCCCCAAATTAAGCAGTAAAATCTACCCTGCTTCTAAGCATTCAGGTTCTGTATTTTCCTTACCCATGCATGACAGAGGGGAAGGAGGCACTGGACTGAGGGCCAGGGCCTGGGCTCCCATCCTGCTCTGTCTCTGATGGCTGTGCTCCATTGAGCCAGTTGCAGTTTCTGTGTAGGACTTGCACCTCTTAGCTTTAAAGAGAGGAATTGTAAAGGGCCCTTCTTACCTGAGAATTAACTCTTCTATGATCCCATATCACGTATTGGTGAGGAAGGGGTGGAGAGCTTTCCAAAGCCAGTTGGCTTCAGATGGGCCACAGTAGAGGGACCGTGTCTGCAGGAAGGTCAACACTCCCCCAGGATGCCCTCAAGGGAAAAGGGTGAGAAAGGAAGAGAAGGGTCATCTAAGATGCTTCAAATAGAGACCTTTGGGGATGTTTCACATGAGAACTTTTGCTCCATACTTACTAAAAGATGAGGAAGCCTTTTTAGGATGATTTGCTTTGATAACTCTCCAATGGAAAGTCCTGCCTGAATTTCAACACTGCCTCTCACCCTGAGCTGATGTCCAGGAATGAGGCCTCTTTTGTGTTTTGAATACATACACTCTCCTTGGAGCTGAGGGGATTACAATTTGCAAAGCTGCATACCTGTGTTCTCTGCTAGCTCTTCTCATCACTTTGGGAGGGAGGCAGTTTTTATCCTTCCCAACTTACAGCTAAAAGAGGAAGAATGGTCCCCGGTTCAGATCTGAGTCCACTGGGCAGCCAACCACACTATAACCCACTCTGTGCTAGGGTGGACACAGAGGAACTTGTAAGCTGTGGTATCAGCAAGCTTCGTATCCTGCCAGAGGTTTAGTGTCATGGCAGCTGCTCAGAAGATTGAGAAAGGTGGCAATTTCCGAGAGACTGTGGAAAGAGGAGCTGGGGTACTTCTATGAAAGTACTCCCTGTTGCCATGGGCAGAGTGGCCCCAGCCTGGAGTGGGTGAAATGGCTGCATCCCTTAACCAGGTCCCAAAGCCAACCATGGGTGTGTCTAGGTCCTGTATTATCTGTGATTAGCAACAGCTTGCCTCTGCTCCTGGAGTGTGTCAAATCAGTAAGTGGTAGAGTTAGTGCAAAGACTTCTTTCATGAAATCAGCTGCACCCTGGTTCTGTCTATGCCAGCGGCTAGATGAATCTAACATGTTAGCTAGAAAAATCAGACCCAGCAGGACACAGTGGCTCATGCTTATAGTCCCAGCACCTTGGGAGGTCGAGGCGGGTGGATGGCTTGAGGCCAGGAGTTTGAGACCAGCCTGATCAACATGATGAAACCTTGCCTCTGATAAAAATACTAAAATTAGCCAGGCGTGGTGGCACATGCCTGTAATCCCACTACTCAGGAGGCTGAAGCACAAAAATCACTTGAGCCTTGGAGGCAGAGGTTGCAGTGAGCCAAGATTGCACCACTGCACTCCAGCCTGGGTGACAGAGCAGGACCGTGTCTCAAAAAAAAAAAAAAAAAAAAGAAAGAAAGAAAGAAAAATCAGACCCGTCTTATCCTGCCCAAGACCTTAATCTTATTAAGAAAAATTCAGCACATACAGAATGAATTACAAAACTGTCTGACAAGCAAGATTGCACATTCAAGATATTTTCTGCCAATGCTGAAAACAAATAAAATTTCTGATATTAGACTTCCAGAATTCCCAAATTATTGATTTAACACCCAGTCATTGTATGCTAGTTGTGACTAAGCACTGTGCTTGCTGGTCCTATTTTTGAGAGTTTTACAGTCCAGTGGCATAAACATGGAGCTTTGAGAACATTTGAGTGGAGGAGGTAAGGGAAGACTTCCTGGATATTTGATGTTTGAGATGGGTCTCAGAGGGAATGAGAACATCTGTATAGTAGCAGTTTATTCTAATTTTGCTGTGCTTATTCAAAATAAAGCCGCTAAGCATTGTCTCAAGTGCAATTTTGCTCCCTGTGGGAGGTGAGAGGTGACTTCATGCCCATTCAGAAAGCTTCTTACAACCTGGCCTGGGAGAGAGCCAGGAGGGGGCTCCCAGCTGCTGGGCTGAAGCCTCACTCATCAGAAACCACCAAGGTGGTGGTGGTAAAGGATTTTACAGATGACAATTGAAAGGTTTTAAGGAAGAGAATTGCAGAGGCAAGTCGGAGTGCTGGTAATTAGGCTTCCAGAGCCCAGGAAGGTCTTTGAACATGTACAGAGAGTTTGTCAGCCAGAGAGAGCAACTTGGAAGTTCTGCTGCTTGGATCTGATTGACAGAGATAATGAGAGTGGCAGTGTCTGTGGAGAGGAGCTGCAGTCTTATTGAAACATCAGAGCGTGACTTAACCCACTCTGCCCTGGTTTCTCCACAGCTCTGAGCTCCTCCACTTCCCTCTCCCCAGTGCAAGGTTGAGTAGAGCACTACCCACAGCCTGACTCACTAATGGGAAATACATGTCTGGAGGCAGCGGGGGGCAGCCCCTGAAAATGCAAGGGCAAGGGGAAGGCCCTACCCATTTCCCAGAGGAGTTCTAGTCACTCCCTCCAATTCCAGAGAGCACCTGGGGTCAGACTACCTGTACCTGATCCCTACTGAACCCCCACACCTACCATTTCTCAGTACAGGTGAATAAAGGCAACCCCTCAATCCCCTCCTCCCTACCCCTTTAATTAGATCCCAGGACATTTGCTTATGCTGGCCTTTGCAATGGCCAAAAAGGCTGTTGCTGACCTTTCAAAGTGAGACAGCAGTGAGCTCTGGGTAACAGTTGCCTAGACTGGCTTCCTTACCCCCACACCTTTACTCTTACTTCTCTATGGAAATGCCATATGATTGCATTCTAATCTTCAGTCTTCTCAATAGCCATTTATCTCATCTTATGGACCAATGAAAGGGGCTCAGAATTCACTTTAGTTTTCAACTCTATTTAGTAGGACAGCCTGTGTCTCGAACCTTAGGCCATATCTTTTCATACAATTCAAACCTGGTCCCTGGCATTTAGAGCCATCATCAGATGGACAGAATGAAGGTGTTTCTCCACTCCTCCTCTCTGTTCCCCATACCTGCTAGCAAGGCAAGTGTGACAGAGAATGATCTCAAAGTCCCATTAGAATATTGAAGTTATTTTTTGATATAATGATGTTTTCATTTGACTATAAATTTTATGTGCTCAGAAATTTAGAAAACATGCAGATCCTAAAGAAGAGAATAAAAATCTCTAGAGGCATAGTATTTCAATCAAAGATTTGAGTGGATAAATTCTACCCATATACCAATGAATAACATCAGTATTTTTTTCTTTGGGCTGAAGGGTAAAGGACACTTTTTTCCCTATATGCAAGAAGCATTAATGCTCCCAGATTATCAGCTCAAGTAATAATAACAAAATTACCTACAAGAAGTAACAAATGGAGTAAAGTCCCATTTTCTAAACACAAACATGGGAAGGGATTCCCATGGCTATGCTCTACCCTGGAAAGTGAGAAAAGTGCTTGGTGCTTTTCAAACACGGTCTTCCTGGACCTCCAAAATGAGCAGTAGTAGCTCCCTTCTTTGCTGGGAAGACATCTACTATAACAGACAGAGCCGTAATGACACCTTCTCTGTGATGCGGATTCTTCCTACTACTCATCTGTACTGTGCTCAACATGCATCACTTTGGTGTCATTTAATCTTTGTAACAGTCTCATCTGTGAAGTTTCAGGAAGTCAGGTGACTCTCCCAAGGTTCAATAGCTAATAAGAAATGGAACTTGGATTTGAAACCAGGTTTCCAAGGTCTACACACTATGTAGTACTACCACCACCACAGCCACAGGGACCTGTGCTCCTAGCTGACCTGCCCAGAAAGGAGAAATCAGTGGCTTTTTGATGTCCTCTTAAAAAGAAAGTAAACATGCTGAACAAGGAGGAAATACAAAAGCAAATACCAGAACAGTCTTCCAAAAAAAAAAAGGGGGAGGCAATGAGGTGCCATGCAGTGGACACAACAAGGGAAACAGAATTGAGTTCCATTCAGTGTAGAGCTCACAGGCAGAAGACTCAGCATGTGCATGAACCCCATTCTCTTGATCTCTTGCCAAAAAGAGGTTGGGTCAGCTGGTCACACCATGGAGCTGTGCTCTTGCAGAAAGGCCCTGACTCCAGTGCTCTTTCTTGTTCCAGGACAGGTAGTAAAGCTGTCTTGCCAGGGAGGAAACTTAGCACCTGGGGCTCTGCCATCTAACGATCTGAGCAAAGATGCCATTAGTTTAGGGGACCACCTGAAACATTAGTTGCCCTTCACTGGAAAACTTGGAGGACCCCTAGCACTGTGCGAGGTTGAATTTGGACGCTAGCTCCTCCTGCTGGCCCTACCTAACTTGCCCTTATGCAACCCTGAAGGAGTTCCAGGGGCCATTCAATGGGTAACCTCTCTTGGAGATTCTGTGACCAGGAACCTCAATCTAGTTACTTTGAAGGAGCTGGGTAAGGGTGTGGGGTGTGTGAGCCAGGCTGATGGGAATGATGCCCAGCTGCTGATTCTCATAGATTACTTAGTTTAGCTCCATGCCCTGTTTCATGCCAAGAAGACATCAAACACCTCCAGGGGCTGTTCTCCAGGCTGAGATTACAATGGCAGCCCAACAGAAGCCTAGGAAATGCAGCTTTTGAAGCATTCAAAACTTAAAATCATGCACTGCTGTGATTTATTCCCAGCCCTGTCTTTTGCTAGCTGCATGCCCCTGGGCAAGTTACTTCACTGCTCTGGTGCCTCCATTTTCTCACGGGGAAATGGGGTTAAAATGTCCTCAGAGGATAGCAGGGGAATTTGATTGACAACAGTTTAGAGGGGGAAAAAAATTGTCAGTGTAACACATTGTTCAAAAGTGGGTATTCCCAGTCACTGGATTTTTTAATATAGTGATAAAATTGGTATGGTTTGTATGCTTGTTTTTCACCCTTTGAATGGAAGAACTAATACACCCTGATTATCTCTAATGACTTCTGGCTATCATTTTATCTCATGCCTATCTCATGTCCTACATGCTATGCATAGAAATTGTAAAAACTAAACTAACTGAAAATACTTTTTGACTGATTTACAAAGTAAAAAAAATAATCAGTTGAAATAAATCTGATTTTTTTTAAGTAGAGGCAAAACCACCAAAAAACCCTAAACTCCAAATGATTTCCCTTGTTATTAAAGATGTTTTAACTGTTTATTTTAATATAAAAATCAATGCAGGATTATTATAGAAAATAAAAAGATTCAAATAAGCAAAAAAGAAAACCATAAAAAACATTCAGGTTTCTGCCTATCCAGAGGCAACCGCTATTAACTCCATGCTGTATATCCTTCCAAGGTCTTTTCTATGCATGGGTATAATGGTTGGTTTTTATTTTGTTTTTTACAAAAGCAAGATTATACTATACCTGAACTTTTGCAGCCAGCTGTTTTCCTATTACAATATGAGCATATTTCCATTTCGATAGATTTTTGTAGTCTCACTTTAAGACCTGAATTGTATTTTAGGCCTTCTGTTGCATTATGGGTGTACCATGTTAAATTCATATGTTTACTGCTTGGGTCACTTACAATTATTTTTTCTAATGTAAAAAGCACAGAGCAGGCATGATTGATTTAAATGCATTTGAAGTTAAGACGTACTGGATGAAAAAACACAAAGATCTGAAAAACAGACAAAGTACTTAACGTTCCTAAAATGTTTGCAAAAGTATTCTCTGGTGTTTGTGAAAATTACCAAAATCTGATTGATAGTATTCATTTTGGACCACCTTGTTATTTTGATCGTTGTCATTGATTTGAACCAATTTGTTTAACCCAGCCCATTCATGTTGCTGCCTCATGAGGATTATGGCAAATGATGCAGACGAGGCATCTAGAGGGTCTTTAGCATGGAGAAAGTGCTCCATCCGTGCTAATCCCTTTCCTCCCTTTCTCTTTCCTTCCAAATGAAAGAATGAGTGCACCACAAGTTTTGAGGACACCCTTTATAAAAAGTGGGTTCCTTGGGTTTCCCCTATGTCATTGTTTCATCACTCCTGGTGCCACCAGCTTCCGGTAATGCAGAATTGGGCCCCATGTCTTCTTAAAAAGAGGAGATGCTCAAGCTGTTCACTGGCTCATTCTTCAACAAATATTTACAGAGGTCCATGTGTGTCAGGCCCTGTGCCAGGAGCTAGGGACATAAAGGAGTACTAAGATGTGACCCTTGGTTTCTAGGAGCCCAAATTCTAGGGGGATGAACTGAGTGCTCAGTAAATCCATTACAGTAGAATGTGTGTGAGCACAGAGCGAGGGCATCTGCACCAGCCTGGGTCTGGGAGGCTCCCTATAAAACGGATAATTTGTGAGTGACTGGCTGGTGGCAGTCACCCAATCACTCCTGTCCCCTGTGTGTCACTGCAGGTCATCAACGCCATTGAGCAGGACTACCGGCTGCCCCCACCCATGGACTGTCCAGCTGCTCTACACCAGCTCATGCTGGACTGTTGGCAGAAGGACCGGAACAGCCGGCCCCGCTTTGCGGAGATTGTCAACACCCTAGACAAGATGATCCGGAACCCGGCAAGTCTCAAGACTGTGGCAACCATCACCGCCGTGTGAGTCTAGTGAAACCGTTATCCTTAGATGTGGGTGGTTCCATGGGCAGGGGCATAGCCAGCAGCCTCTGACCGTGATCATGTGTGCATTTTAAAAGAGCATCTAGTTACAGTGTAGGCTTTATGTTGAAGAGAGCAAGCGCACATGAAGAAAGACAGATATGAGAACACTGCAGTGATCATGATAGAGGAAGTCATGTCTTAAATCGGGATAATGGTTGTGGGAAAAAAATGAGTTTTGGGGATTTGGGAGACAAAATCATTATGACTTGGTGAAGGATTGGACATGGGTGCTGAGGGTGAGGGAGATGTCAAGATAGCACCCTGATTTCTGGTTTGGATACCTGGATGTCTGCTTTGAAAATTTGCCAAAGAAGGTCAGTAACGGGTCTCATTGCTCCATTTTTTTTTCAAATAGCTAAGGATAAAACTAGGAAAAAAATGTTAATATATCTGGGGAGGTTGTGGTAAAATATGTATATTTTTTAACGGACCATATCTTTGAATGGTGAGGCTCCTAAATTTTGGTTTACAAAGGAGTTGGGAGCCTTCCGTTCCTTTCAGACTGAATGCTATGTCAACCTACTTATCTGAGTTAACTGACCTGTGACAGTCCCCAGAGGCAGGGACACTGGCCACCTGGACGTAGAAGTCATGCTGATTTAGGATTCTATGAGGAAGAAAGGTTCAGCCCAGGGCTCCACGATAATCCTGATCCCATCAGGGATGCTGGCTTCCATGAAGTCAGCCCTCAGGCCAGATTAGGGCACTGTCCATGCATCTCCACAGTATGTGGTCACCTGCCCCTCTCTGTCCCACCAGGCCTTCCCAGCCCCTGCTCGACCGCTCCATCCCAGACTTCACGGCCTTTACCACCGTGGATGACTGGCTCAGCGCCATCAAAATGGTCCAGTACAGGGACAGCTTCCTCACTGCTGGCTTCACCTCCCTCCAGCTGGTCACCCAGATGACATCAGAGTAAGTGATGAGAATCTCTCTGTCTAGACCACCTTTAGGGGTCACTGCGCCTTCCCTGATATCGCAGATGATGTGAGTCCTTTTTCTGGCCTCATCCCTGGAGCTCTGTCTCTGTATAGACCAGGCCTGCAGGGGGATCACCTTGGAAAGATGAAGGGGGATGTAAGGGTGAGGTAGGGAGGTAGAGATCCACTCTTGGCCCCAAATGAGATTTCTTCAAAGTCAGAGCCATGTGTCTTTGCCTAATCACCCAGAGTCTCTTCCCCATTTAAGTTTTTAAACTCAACTCATCAAAGAGAGCATCCAGATGGAAAGAACAGAGCCAGCCAGTACTTTAAATAACATAGCAGGAAAAGCATTGCACTGATTCAGCAACAGTCTGAGATGTGTGGGGAGCTTGTCCTTATACTTAGATAGTAGTTGTCAATAAGCATACATTTCCATCCCCCACAATTATTTACCAGTCTGAAGTTCCCACAGGAGTTTGGAGGCATACACAAAATTATTCAAATAAGATGAGAGCCAGAGAGTGTCTTGAAAATCCATGTGGTCCAGCATTTCCCTCAATAATGTTCTGAGAAGCACTGGTTGTGGGAAATGTTAATAGGTTCTCCTTGGAAGAAAGGTCCCGCAGTCAAATAAATTTGGGAAATATTGCGCACTTCATCACCCTCTTGGAGATTCACTGCTCATATTAGCATTATAAAGGCCATAAGAAATCCTGAAATAAAGGAACCCATTTAAAATTATTAAATGCTATAGAACCATATTTTTGAGGGACAGGGTTTTATAGAACTGTAGTCTGGGAAATATTTATCTAGTTCCACCCCTTCCATTCAGCAGATTCTGAAATTACGTGACACTGATGCTCACAAGTGGCAAAGCTGGGACACAAGCCTGCTTTTCTGGCTGCCAGTTCAATGTTCTCCCTGTCCACCCCAGGGCCTCAGTGGTTCCCAGGCTTTCTTGCACACTGGAATCACCTGAGGGCCTTTAAAAATTACTGATGCTTGATTCTCACTCCCATACCTTCTGATTAGTTGTGGTGAGGTCTGAGCATCAGGGTTTTTTAAAGCTCCTCAGGGGATTCTAATGTGCAGCAAGTTTGGGAACCACTGGATTAATGTTGGCAAGGGTCAAATTTTACCTTCTGTACTCACAGAAACTCAGATAATCCTACCTAGGAAATTAACTCTACCCTTGAAACAAACAAACACACACACACACACACACACACCCCAGGGGGAACTTCATGGGCTCCATAAGCTACAATGTGTACTGATAGCACGTACTGTGGGATCTGGCAGCCTGTAGTACACATTTCTCATGGTAGAAGATCCATTCATCCATCAGTTTGCAAACATGTATTGATCACCAATTATACAACGGGCACAGTGTAAGATGCTGGGATTCCTTCCTTGCAACTGGGTAAACCAGTTGCTGAGTCCCAAGAAAGTGCAATGGTGATGCACCCCTAGTAGTTGAGACCCCAGAGACAGCTTCCTGACACTCTGATGGTTTCCTGTCAGTCTCCCTGGAGTCCAGCTCCACCTCTCTGAGGTTTATTTTTTCAGAAATGATGGAGCCACCACTTTCTCCAGGAAGATGGTTTGAATGTGTGTCTAGCTTTGGATCCACTGAACATCAGAATACATTTCTTAAAAACTAGATTCATTTCCTGGTGATGCCAAAGAAAAGATAGTTCCTGCCATTAAGAATAATTGTCAAATAGACAGCAAAAAATAAATAAATATAAAAGCAGCACTTAACAGTGGAAAACTAGCTTCCCCATCTTTTAGAGTGAAAATGGGTGCCCCTAGATAATCAGAGACTGGGTTCAGGGATAGAAATGGGTGTTTATGAAGACTTTTTTCCATTTTTCCACTGTGATCTGCCTGCATATGGGGGCTATTGTCATGTAATACCCCCAGGATCTAAAAGAATTCTCTCAGTCTGGAAGTAATCACCTGAAAAAGATAAGGGGAAGACCAAAAAGAACGTAAAACTGTAAATTAAGGGATTTCGTTCAAAGTAAAATATGTCCACACAGTATTAGAGCAATTTGGTTTCTTGAGAGGTAAAAGAAAAAGTAAGTGAGCAACTTAATAAAATAGATTGTGGGACAATTTGTGAACTCAAAATTCAAGTATGCTTCCCTAAATTATTTGCCAAAAAGACATGGACACTTTGAGTATCTCAGTCAGCAGCATCCCTTGGGAGACTGACAGCAGAAAGGGGCATGGGGCAGGAAAGCCAAGGCATTGTGAACAGAGATCCAGCCAAGGGTTTACCAGAGTCCAATCAGCTGTGCTGGGTTTGAGGGGCTTTAGAGTAAATACAGTCAGGACCTTAGAAGAGCTCTGCCAGCATCTCTGCAGGAGTGCTGAGAACCAAGTCGTCTTATATTTGAACAGCAGCTCCACCACTGCTTACCTATTGTGTGACCTTGAGCACATTAACTTCTCTGAGCACTATTTGCCTTGTTTATAAGTAATTTATAAATCATTATAAATAATAATGCCCATCTCATTAGTTTGTGATGTGAGGTTAATGGAATGGCACACGCAAAGCACTTGATCCATTATCTACCCATAGCATGCACGCAAGAAATGCTTACTGTTAAATTTTTATCATGATTGAGTTTATAGTGGTTTCTCTATTTTTATGAAATACTTTCACATAGGTTTAAATGAGGTAGTGCATGGCACGAGGGATATTCCCAAGCAGTGTTATGTATTTATTATTATTGAGGAAGAATGTATGGGTCTAGCACAGTCAACTATAAGCCATGAATTTGTTCTTATTAATCCAATTAAGTGCTCTATCCTATCCTGGTCGTATTCCTTGGATTCCTGATTGGGCAGATATTTTAGTTATTTTTTTGAGACCACTCTTCTTAAAAATGCATGACATTAAAATTCAAACAGAGGCAGAAAATGGGAACTCAGGGGAAAACATCAGAAGACCAGGTGAGGCACATAGCTTTTCAGTCTCAGTGGGTGATCACTAATTTAGGCAGAAAACTCCACAGAATAACTGACGCCCCATAGAGTGTGCACTTGGAGTGTTAAAAAATAGCAGAAGAAAATTCCAGTCCACCTGAGGGTTGTGGAGACAATGAGGGGCTGCCTTAGAGCCCATACATGAGGAACACTTCCCTGGAACAAGGCACAGCACTCTCAGGATTGTCTAAGCTGGAGGGGCATTAGAGAAGAGGGAGAACGTGAAAGTGAGTAGGAAAATCTCTAACTGGGGGCTTGTCAAAAACTTTTAGGTAAACTTAAGCTAGTTGGATTTTTTTAGCATGGCTACTTCCTAGGAGCATGACTTCTTTAGTGATGAGTTTTGATCTGCGAAAAGCTGACCTAACAAACACTAAAGTGACTTCTTTTCTGGCTGTTTCCTCCTAGAGACCTCCTGAGAATAGGGGTCACCTTGGCAGGCCATCAGAAGAAGATCCTGAACAGCATTCATTCTATGAGGGTCCAGATGAGTCAGTCGCCAACAGCAATGGCATGAGAACTCTTGTTTCTTGGGGAAGGAGAGGAGGGAAAAGGACCAAGGTCAAGGGGGACCAGAGGTTGACCACTGTGGAATGTACTGGAGAGATTGGCTTCCCAGCTGAGGAATGCATTTCCATCAGTGAAGAATCCCATCAGTGAAGAATCAACCGGATTTGTTGCAAATAGGCAACCTTCATTTCTCAGTGACAGAAGCATGTTTGAGATGCCGTGGGAAACCAAATATATAATAATAATAATATAAAAAGGTGATATTCAACAGAAGTGATGACAAAACAATATGCACCGGGAGAATAAGAGTAAACTCAGCTCCCACCCTCAGCGGGCTGGAGTTGTCCATCCACAGGAAGAAAGGGAAGGAGGTAGAGGGAAGAAACAAACAAACAAGCAGTGTTCCATTTTCTTCCTCACCAATGACATTCTTTTCTTTTCTCCTTTTGTACTCCTCCCTGAGAGTCCCCTCCCTTCTCCCACACTCGTTTCCCTTTGCTCATGACTCCTGTAAGGAAGTTTCTTCAAACAAAACCCAGCTCCTGAGTCTCCAGATGTTGTTCTGTCAGTTGCCAAAGGACTTCGCTGACCACTGCATGGGGATCCAACCAATTCAATTAATGTCTTCATATTGAAGAAGAGATGTACCTTCAATTGAAAACCTCATTTTTCTTTTGTTTGCATTTTCTGCAAAAAGGAAAAAGAAACCACAAATTGGAAAAAAAAGAAAAACCTGTTTCCGTGTGCAAGCGCACACATATGTATGTCTGCGTTATAAAATGACTGTGCTTGTTCGTAACAGATGCAAACAAGAAAGAAGACCTGGGAAGTCTTTCTTTGTCCCTAGGAAATCCAAAGGGGCTGGAATGTGGTGTTGCTTAGGCTTTCTGGTTGGCCCAATTGGCCTATTGGCTCAATGGGAAGAGAGGAGAGGGAGAAAAATGAAATGAAGGGAGGCGGGGAACTCTCAAGAGTTTGCAAATTCAGACAGGAGACAGGTGAGTGGTTTGAATTGGACGCAGTGTGGGCCATCCTGGAATGATGCTGACTGATTAATTATTCCTGATAACATCTGAAGAAAAGGAGAAGGAAAGTGGTTCTGGAGAATGTTCTTTCACATCACTGGAATCTGCAATTCAAGAAGTGACAAGGGAGAATTCTTGCTTTACCTATGGACTGGCTTAAGCCGCGTGGCATCCGAGGAATGTTTCAAATGTGTCTGTGTTTCTCTTTACATTCCTTATTGTACCTCATTGTTCAATTCACTTTTGTAAATTCCACCTAACATTTAATTATCTTTAATTTCTCCTTTTACCGTAATCTCCTTGCTAATTTTATCTGTCTAATTAAAATGAGCAGAAGCATGTCTGGGTTTACGTAAAATGGTGTCAGAGTGTGTGTCCCTGGCCCCCCCATGGGTTGTCCCCAAGTTTCAGGAGAATCCTTAACAACCATCCTTCTTCTTTCTAATGTGGGAGGGAGGGAACACATCCCTGACCCCATGACTCCCAAGAAGCAGAATATATTAAACTCACTGGCACTGATGTGACCCAAAGGAAAAACTGAATAAATGAGGCTTAAGAAGTGTCTGGCAAATAAACAATCACCATGAATACACGATCAACCTGATTTTAGTTTACACACTGCATTTGAGAAGTCCACATCCAGGCCAGTGTTGTAAATATAGACTGCTTGCTTGTGGTTTATCTATGAACATGCAGTTTGCAGTGGAGAGATGTGAAGCAGTAAAAGGAGTTATGATTGCCAAGTAGCTCAGTTAATACATATTTATAGTGATTGATAATAGCCTTTTCCCCTAATCATTGCTAACTTTGATATAGGGTGGTTCTTACCTTCTAAAATCACTGGCCAAGATTCTCTGAACAATTAACCCCTTCAAAGAGGCCCACTGGCCTGAGGGTACAGCATTAATTCAGGGGAGCTCATCTTAAATCACCATCCATGTGCTGAACCCCTGGAGAATGGAAGTAAATGGACAGAATTACTCTCAACAGTTTGCCTGAGGCTGCAAAGGACCCCAGTCCAACCATGTGGGTAGAAGAGGAAACTTTCCTTTATTAATTGCTTACCAATTCCATGCATAATTTACTAATTACCCCAAAGACCTCAATCCATGAGTATCATACAAGTCTAGGCAATTTGGCTAATCTACTCTCAATTTTCCACAGGAATGAATTTTAATGTCACTAAATTCCTCTGGCACAATCTTTAACCCCAAATTCTCACTGTGCCTCCACCAATGCCAACTCATCTGGTTGTGGACAAAGCAGGGTCAAGGTGAAAGTCCTGTTAAACCCTTGGGCTTGGTGTCACCGTAGATCCCATAATGGAGAGAGAGAGAGAACCCAAAATGCACAAGAGGAAAGCATGAGGGGTCAGCAGAGCCAAGCCCAGGGCACCTCGAGGCATAGCTCTCAGTGATGTGGGCATGACCAAGATCTGGACACCCTCAATCCCCACAGAGGCCCTGCACAAGACCCCACCCCTACACCCCAGATGAACTACAGGAACACGTGAGGCATGAAGGAGATGAGATGTGTCGATAGTGAGTGAGACCTCCCACATTACCTCTGGAGCACTGGGCCAGTCATGAACCTCTCTGAGCCTCAGTTTCCTCACCTATGTAATAGGAAAATAATATGTACCTTCAATGAAGAGTATCTAACATTCCTGGGCAGGTTCTCTATGCCAGACATTTCTCTAACTGCCACATGCATGAAATCTCTTCCTTGCCACAATCTTGTGAAGTAGTAGCAGGTAATTTATTGTTCCCAAGTTTTGGATGAGGAAACTGAGAGACAGATACCCTTCCCAGATCACGCAACGGTGGCATCAGGATTTTTGACTTGGGCAACCTGACTCCCTGCTCTGAACTACTTACCCCAGTGGGTCTCACACTTGAGTGTGCATTGGTATCACCTGAAGATACTGTTAAAACATAGATTGCAGGCCCCACCTTTGGGCTTCTGATTCAGCAGGTCTAGAGTAGAACTGGAGAACATGCACTTCTCACAAGTTTCCAGGTGCTGCTAGTGCTGCTGGTCCAGGGACCATGCTTTGAGAACCACTGTATTACCCCAGCCTACCTTCCTGAGAATTCATGATAATAGACATAAGATTCCTGCCTCAGGAAATAATAGTGATTGAGGTTCTTGAGATACCCAGAAAGAAGGGAATGAACGCTCACACTCTTGGCATGAAGTGATGGGAGAAGCTGGTTGGCATCCTGTGTCTCCTCCACTGGCACATTTAGCTCCAGGGGGCTTCAAAGAAGCTCCCTGGGGAGGATGCTGCCAGTGAGACCCCAATCCTCTAAATTTTAGCTACACATGCTGTCTCATCATCTTGCTGAAGACTAAATCCAATTTGGACCCTTACTTAACACACTTTGCACAATGGTCAATGACCCATGGCCCTGAGAGCCAGGCTAAAGAGATGGAATCTGCAGCCATGCTGCACAGCCCAGGGCATGGCTCACAGAAAGGGGACTGCTCAACCAGCACACCTGCAGCCGCCAGGAGTCAGATGGGTGGAGATCACATGGGGGCAGGTGGGAGATGTTTAATTAATGTTCCTGGGTCAAAGGTGATGGAAAGGGAGGTGATGTGTGGAGAATCCTTGGAGATTATACCCCACCTTTCCAAACCCTCTCCCTGCCCCTTCCAGCACTCAAAGGAATGACTGGTAGAGAGGCAGATAAATCTACAGATTGATACAGTTTATTGTCTCACCTGGGTGTCGCTGAAGCTCATAGATGTCAAATACGTTCATACACTACTGAAATTATGTGCTTCTTCCCGCCTTCCACTTCTCCATATGTCTCCTTCCCTCCATGTTAAGTGCAGAGCCAGATCACTGGATTCTTGCTGAGGCCACCTGAGATAATTGAAATTAAATGAGAACTCAAAGCTTTTCTTGACCATGCACTTATGAAGAAAGCAGAGAAACCAGTGAGGGTTGAGGAATAGGACTTCAGGAATATTGAAGGGCAAGAAGACTGAGACATGGGGCAGGAAGAAGAGAATCTACAAGGTATCAGTTAAAGAGTCTAACAGTTCTCTCTCATTCTAAGAAGGCCTTTTGGGGAAGTCTGGGAATTTCATTATCTTTTCAGAAATATTAGTGGCTCTGGCACCAGCTGGCTGAGGGCATGGTGAGGTCCCTGTCAGTGAAATGAGAGGGAAGGCACAGCCATGATATGATGGGGATCAGCCACAAACAGGCACCATCCAGAGAATTCCAAGGACACTCAGTGCTAAAAGAGGCCTTAAGACTCCTATCAGCATGAGCTCTACATTGGCTGAGACTTGCAGTCCATGTCATAGAGTCATTTCTGAAAGTAGCCAGAGGTTCTGTATTGTCCAAGATATCACTGGGACAGCGTGCAGGGGCATATTAGAGCGGAATCCCTGAGGTCACAGAATGTTGGCCAAAAGGGGAAAGGCATGTCTGGATCACACTGGAAGGTCATTTGAGTTGATTAAGGTCCAATGGCAACTATGTTCACCACCAGGGAGTCTCTTGAGACCAGCCATTTCCAAATGAGAACAGTTAGACAGAGGTCTGAGAACAAATTCTCAGTACTTCTCAAAGAGTGTAAGCCCTGGTAGGGGTGGGAGGATGTGTTCTGCAGACCTGATTAAGGGTGGATGGGATGGATGGGCCTCCATCACACACCAGGGAAAAGGAGAGCCCTCCCTCCTGCATCCCTCCTGGGCTGGCCTTGTTATCACAGGTCCTTGAAGGGGTCCCATGCCGCTGTGAGTCATGACTTAGCACACAGTATCCTAGCAGAACCTGTGGTAATTCTCCAAATGAAAGTGGCCACGGAGCACATCGTACTCGCCTATGTATCCAGCACTCAGCACACTGTCTGACACATGGAAGATGCTCAATAAATGTGTGGTGATTGAAATAAGTTTGAACTGAGAAAGTTTAACATGTCATTATTTCACCTACAAAAGTCCATGACCTTAAACAGCATGCTTCAAAATAAATTAATCCCTGGGTATTTAGTTGGAATCTTTTTCAATTATTCTAACTGCTATCAATCGTAGCCTATTCTAATTTTAGTTTTGTGAAGTTTAAAACACTCCTTTTAAACCCTGTTTGAATCTTTAAAATAATGTCACAGTCTTCCCCAGAGCCCAAGCCTGGGGTGAAGCAGCCTCCCACTGAGTGTCAGTCATTGTGCAAAGGCCTTGAGGTGCAGGAATGAATTTGATGCTGTCCCTGGTACAATGGCGGCAAATTCAAAGGGCAGCGAAGAGCAGGGGCCAAGGATGGCCCATTCCTCTGAGAGCAGAACCAGGGCTGTGTCCTGCTGGAGGATGTCTGGCTGGGCAGAGAGGATGGGCAGTACTTCTCTGGCCAGTGAAACTTCATTGGTATTTTGTACAACTACCTCTATTCCAAGGCTTTCTTCCAAGAGTTGTTTGTCCTTTTCTAAAACCACTATTATTCTAAGAATTCCTGTGGCCTCCCTTTCACCAGAAGAAAAAAAATGTTGAAATAAGAAAACAAAACAAAATGATGGGCAAATTAGCTACTTCTAAGCAACTGAGAAATATTCTTAAATGAGAAAAGTTCTCTTTACCCCAAGAAAACTTTGATTTTTCTCTTCTGGTGTTTTTTAAATTTGTATTTGCATGTACATGAGCAACTGCTATACTCTGAAAATGGCTTTCTGACAGAATACAATGACAAATAAATTTCAACTCCAATTTTCTCAGCAGAACTCAATGTTGTAAATAACTCCAATGCAGAAATGAAGAGGGCTATGGGAGCACAGAGGCAGGCACTGCCATTGTCCCAGGTGGTTAAAGAACGCAACCCCAAGGTGGTCTGCTAAACTAGAAACTGAAGAATACAAGGAGTTATCAAGTTGAGGGGGTGGTGTTAGTGGTGGAACTCAAATTGTAGATAGAAAGAACAGCAAGGGCCAAGGTTCAAAATCCCGAGAGTACATGGCGTGCTTTTGGGCTTACGCGCTACTAGAGAGGCTGGAGAATACGGTGCTTCCTCTGAGCAGCTGGAGGGGTAGCGGGGCTAGAACATGATTAGGAATCCAGGTATCACATTGAGTGCAAGCTGTGGAAAGTAGGTTGCAGCAAGGGAGTTATGTTTTATACAAATCACTCTGGCCACAAAATAGAAAACAGAATGGCAAAAGTCAATTCAGGGAGACTAGTCAAAAGGCTGCTGTAATAATCTTGGCAGATGATGGCAGCCTGGGTGAAGGCTAGCAGTGGGGATAGAAAAAAGTGGTTTGATTCAAGAAATAAAAAGGAGTTGAGAGCAGCAGAAGGGAAAGAGAGATTTGTTTTCAAGGGTGAGGGAGAGAAGAGTTGAGGATGACACTGCGTGTTTATGATTGTGGAAAGTGGGTGGATTTTGATACCATTCACTGACATAGAGAATACAAAAGGAGGAAGAAATTGTGGGAGGGGGGACAACACGAATTTGAGTTACCTCTAAGCCATTGGATATAGGGCTGCATAATTCAGCAAAGAGACTTGGGCTGATGATATAGATTTGGGAGCCATCTTTTGTCTAGATGTTAATTAAAGGCACGGGAGTAGAGGAGTTTACTGCATGAGAATGTGAGTGGAGAGAGAAGTGAGAGAGAAGTTTCTCAGGTCCCACATGGGGCCCTGAGAAACAACCATATTTAACAAATGTCCAGGCAAAGGAAGGCTCACAGAGGAGTTGAGGCAGAGTCACCAGAGAGAGAGAAAAAAATCAGGAATGTGCAGTGTCCATGGAACCAATGGGAAACATTTCAGGGAGGGAATGGTGGTCCCAATTTTCAGTGTTGTCAGAAAGAGTTACTATTAGGTAAGGATTAAAAACTGTCCAGGAGTTTAGCCACAGGAAGGCCTGGTGACCATGGTAAGAGCAGTTTCAGAAGAGAGGTGTTGGTAGAAGATGCTAGCTGGGTCGAGGAGAGAGAAGCCATCACAATCTTTCAAAAACAGTGACTCTGAAGAGAAGAAAAGTAAGGAGATAGCTGGAGGCTCTTTTCAGTGGTTGTTACTTTGTTATTTTTTAGTGGGAAAGACTTGAACATGTTTAAAAGCTAATGAAAAAGATTCCACAGAGACAGAAAAAGACAAAGAGGATAATTGAGAGGATCAGACTCCAACAAGGTAGGGAGTTCTCATGTAGGGATGGTATGGCTTAAAGTGAAGCAATTCCAATTCGGTTTGGAGGATGAACAAAGGAAGCAAGACATGAGTTCCTGGCAGCACTCAACCTTGCCTTCCAATTTCTTCACAATCTAATCACTCAGTTCCCACAGCCTCTTGTGGTGAAGAGCCATGACTGAACTCACAGGCCTTGCCATGGCAATGTGAGAGTAATCAGGCAAGCACACCCATTTCTCGTGAAATAGGAGAGTGGGCAATGAGAAGATCTACTGAGAAAGGAAGACGAAAGCCTCACAGGTTCTTCTTCTGCTCAGAAGCCCTCAGTGGCTACCCAATACCAGTTTTTGATCATGCTCCACTCTCCAGGAAATGAAGGCTGCAGAAAATGTCCCATGTCTAAACTGTATGGCTAGAACGAACTGCTACTCCCAATTCTGAGCAGCTAGTCCTCCTCTTGCTAGATTGCTGTGGCTCTGTGTTGACCCTTGCAGATCTTCCTCACCCCCATGCTGGAGCAATTGCCTTCCTCCTCCAGCATATACTAGGAAAGGTCTGGACCCAGGAGGCTGAGCACACGAGCACCTAACCCTAAATGCCAGTGGAGTATGGCATGCCAACTGGACTTCTGTGTAATTACAGACACCTCAGGGATCTCTGACCATAGCCAAGATGTTTTCAGAGAAGAAAATGCTGATTAGGGCTCCTGTATCACATTTGGGTATAAGGTGACACTTACACCTTACATTTATAAGTGCAGACATTTCCAGCTGTCACCCTTATACACAAACTTGGTACAGGAGCCCTAATCAGCATTTTCTTCTCTGAAAGTAAAGGGAGTCTTCTCTTCCCAGTGGAGTCTTACATTCTTCTTAGAATGTGAAGGGAATCTTTCTACCAGCTAATTAGAGGAGGTGCTCCTGTCTTAGGGGCTGAAATTATGGCCCCTTGAGGAGTTCTCAAAAATAATAATCATAAATTAAATAGTATAAATGGTAATAGCGATCGCATTTTTTTTGCGTGCTTACTACAAGCCAGGCAAACTAATTACTTATACGACTGTTATTATACCCATTTTGAAAGTAAATTAACTAATGAGGTTCAGAGAAGTTCAAGTAGCTTGTTCTAAATCATACTGAAAAGCCAGGATTGGAACTGAGGCTATTCGCCTGAAGTGTGTTCTCTGAGTCACCAAGCCATACCCCCACCTGAGCTAGACGCCTTCTGGAAATTCCTCCTGGCCACCTCAGTCCTGTCACACAGTGCAGACAACTTATCTACACTCCGAGGCTTTGTGTCTACAAAATGGGAGTAATATTCACCCCACAATGTTTTGCAAGGGTGAAATGAGGAGCCACATAAAAGTCACATAGCCTAGGTCCTGGTTGTTGGGAGTACTCAGTCAATGGTGGCTAGTATCAGCTTGTTTTCCTTCTAGGGATTTGGAAATATGATGTAACAATAGAAAATGAATGGGTGCTTGAGCTTTGTTGTAAAAAGTCTTCTTGCCTTCTGATAAAGGTCAATCCTTAACCTCCACGGATTTGGGGGTTTTGTGAACTTCACGGTTACGTGTATCTGTCATCTTAATCATTTCTGCCCTTAGCCTTGCATGTTTGCAGAGATTAAAGCTGAGCTTTGCCTTGCTCCTGGGTGGATTCCCAGGTTGCTTGCCATATTGGACCAATGGCTAGATTCTGAAACTTCAATATGTCATATAGGCACATTGCTTGCTCATTCACACGGGCCCATGAACTTTCCTCTCTGCTACTAAGTCAAATCTCCTCTTCTGATTAAAGCTTAATTTCCGGACTTACCAGTCCATATGAAGAGATTTCTTCAGCTAAATAACTCTTCAGAGATTTTCTTGTGACTGAAATGTCATCCTTGGGGTCAATCTGTTGGGTTTCCAAAAGTGTGCAGAGTGCACCATCAGTGGGTGAGAAGGTTTCAGGACACATGTATCCACATCCTTTATACATTTATGTCAACATACCCTGGAGAAAAATATGTGTAGCACAAAAACATACACATTATTTCATACTAATTATAAAGTTCCTTTAAAAAATAAGTTTATAAAAGTAAAACTGGTTCTTGGTTTTAGGGAAATAATGATAACCAAAAGATAATACAGTTAATGTGTGGATATGGTAAAATATTGTGGAGGGAATGGAAAAATTGAAATGTGGAAACCTATGAATCCTTCTCACCTTGGTCTCCTCTTCCCCACACCACCCCTCTGGCACCCATCAAGGCTGTCATGGTCCCCATGGCCACTGCTCAACCCCCTGCCCTGTCCCACATCCTCTCACCTGGCTGCTTCTTGGCTGTGCCTCAACCTCAGCTTACCTGAAGGATCCCAGATTCTTCCCACTTGGACTAGCTGTTTCTCCTCTCTGGCCCCACCATTCTCTGTGCTTCTCACCATCACACTGTTCAGCCCTCCGTATTATCATAGTCTGTTCATGCCTCTTTATCCAGGAGAGCTCCGCCAAGCAAAGGGGCATGTCTTAACCGTGGCTGAATCTACAGGCCTGGGGCACTGTCTTCATACAGTAAATCTGCTGAATAAATGAACTAATAATTGAATCCAGGCACCTTTGCCATCAGTCGCTTCCAGCTGAGGAAAGCAAAAGACCAAGCATGCTCATTGATTACATTGATTCTTCTTGAAGTTACTTCACCTCAGGCTCAAGGTTGGGCCACGTATATTACAACTCTTTAGGACTCCGTGGACCTAACCCTTCTCACATGATTTCGTTTGTGCTCTTTCTAAATGAAAATACAGCAGCTGGGCAGGGCACCTGGTGGTGGGTCTCCCTATAGAATAGAGCAGATGGTACCAGGCCTTTCATCTATTTTGCCCAGGAAGAGGAGAGCTCCTCTTGCCTACTGGTGACCTCTAGCCTTACTCACAGTCTGGTATTTTTCAAACACAAAGTGCCTACTGCAACTTTGAAAGATATTCTCTCTGACATCCAATTTAACAATTAACAATTTTTTTATTGTTTTTTCCCACCATGGGGCTCAGCTCCTGCTGAGATGTTTCACAGAGAGGGCAGTTTGCCAAGCATTAACTTGTCTGGCCCAGGGGGCATTACCGTACAGCTGATTTCATTTGAGTGAACACCATTCCTTTGGTCTTATTTGCAAACTGTCATATGCTGCTGCGATTTAGTTAACTGTTTATGGTTCTGAAACCCATGGCTAGCCAGAGTGAAAGAAAACTGAGCATCTCTTTCAGACTGTAGTGCAATAGATCTAACCCAGGAGAGGGCAAGATGTTTCCACTGAAGGCCAGATAGTTACTGTATTAGGCTTTGTGGACCATATGGTCTATTTTGCACTATTCAACTCTGCTGTTGTCCCGTGAAAGCAGCCATTGACAATATCTAAATTGATGGGTGTCGCTGTGCTCCAATGAAACTTTACTTATAAAAACAGGTAGAGGGTTGTGGTGGCATATGTGCCATAGTTTGCTGTAACTTAGTGATTAAGAACTTCTATCTGGACATGACCTGCTTAAGGTGGACTAGTGGGACAGCGGGTAGAGTCAGAGAGGTTGGGGCAGAGTTCAAGCATTCAAAATATTTGTAAAAGCCTCACCAACTAAAATCCTGATCCCTAGGACTTGTTAGGCAGTCCATATAAGTGGATTTTGCAGTCATTCTTGAAAGCTGGTTTCAGGAGAATCTTATTGTATCATAACATGGCTTATCATCACAGAAAGGTATAAACAAAGCAAGCCTTCCAGAATATAACATGAGTGGTAAAAAGCAGATGGCTCGTGATCAGTGTCAAAAAGCCAGTGTTCCTGGACTAATGCATCAGGAACCAAAGGAATTGTCAGTTACCATGGACTCCGATTTCTTGGCAAATGGTGAGACCTTCTCTGCAGAGTCAAGGGGAAATGTAGAAACATATAAGCAGGTGACTCAGGAGAGGGTGGCTGTAGCGAAAGGCTGGAGGAGAGTCTCCAAGAAGAAGCATTACGTATTTGTATATTTGTAAATTATTTACTTATTTGTTCATGCATTTATTCACAAGTCTTTACTGGATACCTATAAATGCCAGGCACACCTTTCCTCTAAGGGAGCTCACAGTCTAAAAGGGGAGTTAATGGAGAAATTAAAAAAAACACCAGAAGTGCCGCCGTAGTGGCGGGAGTCCTGAGGGAGGGCTGCGGAGCTGATTTGTGAGGGTTTGGGCCTTCTGGGTTAGAGATCTGAAAAGAGGCAAGGTGGCCTTTTCCAGACAACACCTAGCTGTTCATATGCAGGCAGCACCAGGTTTGCCCCTGGGAGAGGCTGGCTTGAGAAGCTTGGCCCCAAGCTGCCATCATCCCCCTCCCTGCCTCACAGGGACCCCTCTTGCTGTCACTGGTGGAAGTGCCTTGATGACCAGACACTTCCTGGCCCCCCCACCCCCGGCTCCCAGGCTATCAGCCCACCTCTGCAGCCTCCGTGCCCCCAGAGTTTTCCTAATGGCTGGGGAGAGATTTACTACACTCCACACATGATAGAGAAGTCATCCCTTTTCCAGCCCATGATGAGAAGCAAGCATAATCAGCTGCCACACACATGTAATTAGAAGAAATAAGAGCAGTAAGAGGAAATTGGTTAAGTAAGCCCAAAATGACTTTTTTATAATGAAGAAATAAATCTCAGAAAAGAAGCTAACTGAAGCCAGAGCATGAGCACACTCTGTCTTTCCTTTTGCTGCACATCCTGTTTTCAGAAGAGAAACCAAGGTCACCTCACAATGCAGGGTTCCACCTCATCCAGACCACAGGGCTGGTGATTCTGCTTCTGGGTCGCTGGCTGGGGGGATTTTGGATGAATCCCATGTGCACTGCTGCACTTCTGTAGACCCAAGCAGCCGCTTCTCTGATCCCAGGGTTCTGATCGCATTCTTATCTTAGTCATGGTCCCTCTGGCAGAATCTGCATCCCCGGGCCAGGCACTGTCTCCTCATCCCCATTCCTCTAAATATATTTGATGTAACTGCCCATTGGGCAGCTGCCCCTCATGCATGCTTACCACCCCTCACTCTCCTCTCACTCCCTCCTCCTTTGCTCTGGGAAATTCTTTTCAGCTGTCAGTCCCACTCTAGATTTCTATGGCAACCGCAACCCCCAGCCTCATTGCCTTCCCCCACCTTGCATTTATCCCCACCCCCCTCTTCTTTTTGCAAGTAGGATTTCCTAAAAGCTGCCGATAGACTAGGCTTCCAGTAATTTTCTTCATAAAACCAACAGTTGAGCAGAGGGAATTGGGCTCAGCAGGACCAGCTGAGGGAGCCACTAGGGAGCAGAGAGTTGAGAGAGCAGTACAGTGCAGTGTGCATGTGAAGGAAGGGTCCTGGGTGCAGCGGTTGACAGCCTTGTGAAGTCAAATCCACCTGGGCCCCACAGTGCTGAGGGAGGTGTGGAAGCCTCCCCACAAGGCGTGCAGGGAAAGAGGGCAAAGTGTTAGCACTGACTGGT
Source organism: Cacajao melanocephalus (assembly GCA_963573385.1). Lineage (NCBI taxonomy): Eukaryota > Metazoa > Chordata > Mammalia > Primates > Pitheciidae > Cacajao > Cacajao melanocephalus. The sequence goes on along the minus strand of CAUYLG010075918.1, from coordinate 85,834 downwards.
GGCCATCACAGCTGCACAGGCAGGAAGGGGCAAGGTGGGTCAGGACCCACGGGAGGCATGCCTGCCAGGCTGCTGTGACACAGACGAAAGGGAGCGAGGACACAAGCTACAGCCCGCAGGGGAAATTATCCCAAATATCCTCATTACAAAGGCAAGTGCCTCTGAACCCATCAGCGCTTAACTGCCGGAAGTGCCCTCTCCCTGGAAGACAGGGCCATTTTACCAACTCTAATGGCCATTTACATCCATCCTAGTCCACTGTGAGTCACAGGCTCCTCTGGGTACTGCAGACCGCCAAGCAGGTGTCAGGGAGAGGGCAGGTGCAGGAAAGTGATGGCCAATAGGAGGGCACATGGCTGGGGGCCAGGGAGGCAGGCCACTTAGCTGGAGGGAGTAAGCATGTAGGAGCTTGGGGAAGAGGGTAAATATTATTACATGCCTTTTTATAAATAAAAGAAATATGTTTTGGGTGTTAATGACCTCCAAATTAGCAGCTTTTTCAGAAAACACTTATGTATTTTTAATTCCAAACATAGTTGAGTGTCAGTTGCAGCAGCAATGAAAGCAGCAGGGCAGCTGGGTAGTTTTAAATAGGTGGAAACCGAGATCATTATTTTTGAAACTGTCAGCTTCTACGCCTCTTAATGGATTCACTTTCTATCATCTCCCCCCACCCCGCTATGGTCTTTGAAGATTCCCGGGCGTTCTCTGTGGGAGAGAGGACAGAGGCACAGCCTCGTCATGTGGAAGGACTGGGCTTTAGTTCCCACCTTGTCTGTAAGGGCGTGACAGTAACTGGCAGGGAGACTTAGCACAAAGGGCTTCCAAAGAGCTTAGGAGAGAAAAGAATTTCAGCCTGGGATACAGGGACTTGGGGTTCCCTTCTCTAGCCTGCTCCTGATTTCATGTTAGAAAAAGAGATCAGAACCCTGAGAGCAGCTGAAAGAGGAATGGAGAGGACAATGACAAAGACAATGAGGGAGAGAAGGAGACAGAGATAGAGAAATGCTGTGAGAGGCTGAGGGGCAGGGAGGGTGAGCAAACAACAGGGCAGTGCTTCTCAATGTGCAGGTCCCTGGCCAGCAGCAGCAGCAGCAGTAGCTTCACCTGAGGGCTGAGAAATGCAACTTCCCATGCCCCAGCCCAGATGCAGTGGATCAGAAACTCAGGGAGAGGACCCACAATCTGTGTTTTTATAAGCCTTTCAGGTGGTTCTTATGCTCACAAAAATATGAGGACTACTGACCTAGAGCAGAGGAATCATGGCAGAGAGAGAAAGAGAGGAGTCAATGGCAATTGAGGAGGAGGAAGACAAGAGAGAAGAGAAATGTGGGCGTGAGTCAGGCGGGCTCCAGAGCTCTGGCCCTCCGCACATATGCTCCACATTGTTTTGAACCATCAGCCCTGTTCCACTGACACCGGCACCCAGCCTCACCATGTGGAGCCTCTACCAGTGGGGTTCCTAGCAGAGCTGAACTCTAATTCGCCAGTGACCCCCAGCTATACCATGCTTCTTCCAACACAGGGATAGGGTGCAATGTCATTTCACTGTCTGAAAAAATGGGGTTTGTGCTCCTCTTTTGCTCATGTGGACTCCTGAGCAACCTTTTTCACTGTGAACTTCATTTTTATTTTCAGCTACCAGAAAGATCAGCTTCCAGGTTGAATTTTAGAAAAAAGTTGAGGTATTTTCCAATTGTCAGGCCAGTGGATGAACAGCAAAAATATTGCCTATTTGGTCATGGAGCGCCTAGCACTTAAAGCATGATTGGCCCTAAGTTAACAATGATTGTTCAAAGTTAGCAAATGTATGCCTCCTATAAATCTAGACAATAGTCCTTTATTAAGTTTCTCCTTTGTGCAGAGGTAACTTTGGCCTGACTGCTCCCTCCTTGGTAAAGACTGGGGGTAAGAACCCTTGCTGAGAGGCCCTGACATCACCCAGACCTCAGACTGGTACTTTCTCCAAAGACTCTGATCTTCTCAAGGCCCATGACAAAATAGGAAATATTATTGCTGCTTATCCACTGGCCTGTTTGTCCACAGTCACTCTGGAAATATGAAAACATCTTAGGGAGGCTCCTGGAACTATTCTGATCTTGGCACAGGTAAGTATAATCATTCATTTGACAATATTTACTTATAAGGGACTCTAAGCCACCTGGAGAGAGGCACTATTTTCAGGTATTTGGGATTCGTCACAAAACAACACACAGATCTAGGTCCACAATAGGATTTAGCAAGGAGCACAGACATCTAACACTAAACGTAATTCATAAAGTATCTAATGCCTTTAAAGGTGAAACGTGGAGAAAGAAGAAAAGTTGGAGAGTGGGGAAAGAGTTGTTTCAAATTAAATTAAGGTAATCAGGACAGAACTCACTGAGAAGGTGGGATTTGACCAAATATTTGAAGTAAAGGGAGTGAGCCATGATGCAAGAGTCTTTCAGGCAGAAGCTGCTGGAAGTATCAACCGGTGTATTCAAAGAATAGCAAGTCGATTTTCCATTAGCTGGCTAATTTAAGCTTCATGCCCTAATGTGCTAGGTATTATTACTAGCATTTCACAAATGTAAAAGCTGAGGTCTAGGAAGGCTGCATAGGTTGGGGAAGGCTATCCAAATAGTATGTGGCAGAGCTCGCGTTCCAATCCTGATTGAAGCGATCCTAAAACACATATGATTTTTTAAAACACATCTTGCTTCCCAGTGTGTGAAGATGGGTGCGGGGATGCTGACAAAAAATAAGACACAGAGTCCAGCCACAAAGACAAGAGAGATGCCACAGTCAATAGTCATAGGTACATAGCAAGGAAGTTCCCACCAACTATGGTTTGACCTCCAGACATTGAAGGAGACATCTCTGCCAAGAACAATGGTATCGCACTGGAAAGTATGCAACTCATGCCCAAGGGAAGGTACAAGTCCTAAACAATAACAAAAAAATTAAGGAGAAGGCTACCATTCTAAGAGAATTTAAATCTCCCATCCCAAATGACTGATGTCACAAGACTCTACCAGAAGTTGTCTGATGGTAAGAAATTGAGGCAATCTGGGTGACCATTGCTGGCAAAGTCAATAGCCAAAATGTGGTGGATGAACATCATGAAGTCCTATGTGTTTCTGAAAGTAGGCTACCAGATTTTCGGAACCACCTGCATAGATTTTTAAATTTTATTTTATAATAGATAATTGTACATATTATAAATATATACATAGTGATGTTTTGATACATGTAATATACAGTAATCGGATCCAGATAATTCCCATATCCATCATCTCAAACGTTTATCACATCTTTGTATTGGGAGCCGTGAATATCCTCCTTTTACCTATTTGAAACTATACATTATCGTTAACTACAGTCATCCTGCTGTGCTATAGAACTCTAGAACTTATTCCTCCTCTCTAGCTGTAATTTTGTGTCCTTTAACAAACCTCTCCCTTTCCCTTCCCTTCCTTCCCCCTCCCCTTCCCACCATCTAGTATCCTCTATTCTACCTTCTACTTCTATGAGACCCACTTATTTAAAGATCATAGGTTTGAATGGGCAAAAGAAGGGAAAGATGTGTATATAATACGACCATACACATTTTGTAAGAATATATACAACCAAAATATCTGCATTGAACACTATATAATGGCTGCCTATGGTTGGGAAGGATGAATATAATCCACCCATTTCTCACTTACTTCATTTGCTGCATGTATATACACATATATATGTACATATATACATACATACATATCTGTTATGTACATAAACAGATATGTATATATCTGTTGTGGATATCTGAAATGCTTCATTAGTCTGCCAACTTTTACTCCAGGACAGCACTGTCTTAATTACCACAGCCTCAGTGTACATTTTAATGTATAATGTAGAAGTGGATATCTTTATCCACTTTTATAATTCTCATAGCTATTCACCTGTACATTTTCTAGGTAAATTATGAGATAATTTTGTAAAATTCCAAATATCAATATGTTCACTGATACAGCTCTAAGTATTAAATTAATATGGAAGAGAATGGGCATATTTACCAGATAATCTTGTTATTTACAAATATGGCATTTCTGTCCATTTCTTCAAGTAGTCTCTCACAGTCCTCAGCAAAGTTTTGTACTTTTCATACATATGCTGTATATTTCTTGCTAAGATTTTATATAATTTTTATTTTGCTGTAGTCAGGGATCTATTCTTTTTTATTATAATTTCTAATTGCTTTAAAATATATTTTAGTAATTGCCCAACATATTGAGCATTATTTTTATTAAATAGTCATTTAATGGATTTTATTATTTTGGTTTTTTATTTAGGCATATGACAATACAGTCTATAATAAGAGTATTAATTCTAAGTCATCAATTTTTAAATCTAATTTTTCTGCCTTATCACATAGTCCAGAATATGTATAAAAAATATTTAGTAATAGTATGGGCAAACATATTCATCTTTTTTCTTATTTAAATGAAAATGTCTTCATTGTTTCACAATGAGATATGATTTTGGTTGCTGCTATTATATACATATTGAAATAAGGGCATTTCTGTCTTTGTTTTACTAATAGATTTTATTTAGAATGGATATTGTATTTTTTCAAACGCATTTTAGCATTTAGAGAAAAGATAATGTATTAAACCAGACTTGAATTCCTAAAGTAAACTCTACATTATCTTGGCATATTTTGTTTTTAATTTCCTAGTGGATCTGATATGTTACAATTTTACATAAAATTCTTGCTTCTGTATTAATAACAATGATTACCGGATAGTTTTCTTATTTGTATATTCATGCTAGTTTTTTCAGCATTTTACTATCAATGGTCCTGATTAGTTAATAGTCATTTTAATTAAACTATAAAGGAAACAGTGTCCAAATTATGAGTCAACAGCTTGATAAATTCAACAGCTTGGTAAACTCAAGCAAATTCACTCATGTAACTACCACCTAAATCAGGAAATAAAAAAGTCACTGGCATTAAGCTTCCTCCCACTAACTATGCCCCCCAGACTGTTTTGCATTATTTTGAACGTTACATAAAAGGAATAGTATTGGATGTATTATTCTGTGCTTGATTTGTTCTGCTCAAATCATATTTGTGAAATTCATGTTCTTATAATAGTAATTCATTCATTTTGACAGCTGTATAATATTTGTTTGTATGATTATAATTTGTTTCTTTACTCCATTATTGTACCTTTGGACTATTTCCAGTTTTCTATTATTATGAATAACTGTATCATGAATATTCTGACATGTGTCTTTTGGTGTACATGCATGCACTTCTATTACTACACACCTACAAGTAGGATATATGCATGCACTGCTTTAGTAGACACTTTCAAATATTTTCCAAAGTGGTGAAATAAGATGTAAAGTTTCTCCCAAAGGGGCAGCTGCCAATTTTTTAATCTAAATCCAAGGTGCTCTTGGGGCCAACCTGGCTGAGTCTTTGAATATACTATTTCCATTTGATAAGTGAGACTGGTTGAACACTTTCCAACTTGTTAGTCACTGAGTCTGAGCTGACCCCCTACAAAATGTCCAGAGAGTAACAAGCACTTCATGGATCAAGTGTTCACTTTTTATAAGTGCAAGTTAGCAGATGCTTTTCCAAAGGGGTGTACCTTAGAAGGATGCAGGAGAAGTCAGAGAAGTCAATGTGATGATGGAAGCGATAGCTGGAATGATGCAATTTGAAGATGAAGGAAGGGATCAGGAACCAAAGGATACAGATGACCATTAGAAATAGGAAACAAAATTGATTTTCCCTGCAAAGCCACAGAAGGAACCAGCCCTACCAATTCCCTGACTTTGGCCCAGTGAAAATAACTTTAGACTTCTGACCTTCAGAACCATAAGGTAAAATATTTGTGTTGTTTTAAGTCACTAAGTTATGACAGTTTGTTATTGTAGCAATAGGAAACTAGGGCAAGTAATAAGCAATATTCAACCTCTTCTAAAATTAAAGCCTAGGATACTTACAAATGGAAAAAAAGGCGGGGATGGGGCAGTGTACTTGAGTATTGTGAATGTACCCATATAGTCCCAATAAGCTTCGTTTGGAGAGCAGAGTTTGCAGTCTATGGCTGGCTTGGACTTAGCTTACACAGTGGTGACCCTCGAAGAGCCCACATTCATCTGTAGCATCATTTCCCATTACCAAGATAACACCTCCTAAATTCCCATTCAATTTCCACATAAGGAATAGGGGAATTTTCCAAGGTGGCAGGGCTGACAGCAAACATTTATCACAATTTCTTTAGGACAGTTTCTCATTCTGCAGTGGATCACTTTGATCATTATTGTAAACCCAATTCAGGGAAGTAAGACTCTGAATACTAGTCAATGTATCATTTATGGTTTCCCAAAGGAGTTTGTTTTGAGGAAAATTCCCTTGTAGTAGCCAGTACCTATAGCAAAAAGCTCTGACCCTGTTACTGTCATCTACAAATGGATCTACAGAGGGCCTGACAGACTGCATGAAGGGTGGAATCATAATATGACCTGCTGTTCCCATTCTTCCTTAACAAGCATTATGCATTCCATGTCCCCTTCATCTCCCAAGTCAATCAGCCAATGGTTTATCAGTCTCCCTGGTTTCTGCACATAGTGGTCACAATTTGCTTTCTTTTCATGCTAAGTGTAGGTATGTGTTTTTGCAAATGTTATTTGATAGAGGTAGATCTTTCAGCTCCCTGTTTCCAGGAATAATACTTACATTACTTATTACAATGGAGTGAATTTGAAGCTGACCACCAGAGTGGTGACGAAATACCCACGGGAGAGGAGAGTTGTAACACTAAAATCCCATTTTAGGCAGTTTTCTATGAGTCTATTTCCCAGTACTTGACCTGCAACCACATCCCCAATTCCTTCTCATTAACCCACAATAAAATGGAAGATAATTTATGCCTGGTTGGACATACACTTTAATTAATATGTTTGCTTTCCTTAAATCCCATTCGTCAGTTCACTAAGTCCTCATCCTTCCTCTTCCAGGAAGTTACACCTCTGTCAGCATTCATCTTCACTGCTAAAACTGTCAAAACTGTAGAGGGTCAGAGATTTTTCTCTACTCGTAAGCTAACCAATCACCTTGCCACAGTTTCATGAATGCCGGTAGAAGACACGAGACTCCTGGTCAGAGATGTAGGACAATTTATTACTCACAGCAATAGCAGTAACTAAAGTGTCATTATTTGGGGGCCAGTTCCCTGAGCCTCAGTTCCTACAGGGTAACATGATGATGGCCAGATGACACCTGCCCCTGTGTGCTGCATTACAAAAGAGAACCCCTGAACTTAACAGTTAGTGTTCCCTTTACTCCAGAAAGAGACTTTATCTTTATTATACTCGATAGTTTTAATAATTATGCCTGCAATTTTCTCCAGAGGGTGACACTCTCTCTGTCCACCAGAGCATGATGCAAACATTCTTGAGAAAATCGTGCAGAACAAAAGGCAATCATTGTGTGGCCCACAAGACATGTAGAAAAATCTGCGGAGAATTACCTCAATAAAATTTATGTAAAGTTCACCCATTCCTGTGAATGTATGCAAATGCTATAGTCATATGACCACTACCAGAATCAATGTAGAATACTTTTTAATCACTGCACAAAGTTTCCATGTGCTCTTTTGTCAAAAAATTATTTCCTCCATCCTCAGATCCTGGCAACCAAAAATCAGACTTTAGTCTCTGTAATTTTGCCTTTTCCGGAATGTCATATAAATCAACTCACAGAGAACACAGCCATTTGTGTCTGGATTCTTGTGCTTAGCACACTGTCTTTGAGATTAATCCATGCAATTTATGTGTCAGTGGTTTATTTTTTTTATTCCTAAGTAGTATTCTATTGTATGCATATAGAACAGTTTCTATTCACTGGTTGATAGACATTTGGATTGTTTCTAGTTTTTTACTATTTTGAATAAATATGCTATAAACCTCTCTGTATAGATCTTCTCTGTACAGGTCTTTGTGTGAACATATATATATATATATATATATATATATATATATATATATTTTTTTTTTTTTTTTTTTAAGTAATTAGTTTGGAGTAAATTCTTGATCAGCGAAAGAAGTTCATGTTTAACTTTGCAAAAAATAGACAAAATGCTTTCCTAAGTGGTTGTACCATTTTTTCTTTCCTGGTAGCGATCTATGAACATTGTCAGTTACTTTGCATTCTTGTACTTGACATGGATTTTTTGTTTTTCTGGATTTTCAAATTTTAGTCATTCTAATAGATATGCAGTGGTATTCCATTGTGCTTTTAATTTGCATTTTCATATTGATTAATGGTGTCAAGCATCTTTTCATGTGCTTACTTACTATTTTGTGTCTTCTTGGTGATGCATCTGTTCAATTCTTTTTTCTATTTTTTTAATTGGTCTGTGTTTCTTCTCATTATTGAGTTTTGAAAGTTCTTTTTTAATTCAGTTTTTAAAATTACATATCCTTGTGGCTATCATAAGGAGACAGCTCAAGTGTAAATCAATAGCACCCTGAAGATTCCCAAACTTTTAGAAAAGTTGTATATATTTAAGGTATAGAGCATGATGTTTTGATATATATATACACACAGTGAAATGATTACTACAGTCAAGCAAATTGACATATCTATCATCTCACTCAGTGTCTGGAGGACAGCACCAGTATGTGAGAGATTCTCCCCAACAACCTAAACACCTTCCACCATGCCCCACCTCCAACACTGGGGATTACATTTCAGCATGAGATTTGAGCAGGGACAGATATCCAAATCTTGTATTTGGACATATCACCTTGATTCTGCCTGAAACCTGTCCACATGGCTAGCTCAGGCTTCCACACATGACAGTTGGGTTTTAAGAGATTGTGAATGGAAGCTGCAAGCTTTCTTGAGGGCATCTTTAGAAATTGCAAATCATCTAGTCTATTGATCCGAGCATGTCACAAGGCTAGATCATATTTAAAAGGGTTCAACATTTCAAAGGGTACAGAAATAGACTCTACCTCCTGGTAGGAAAATGGTCAGTGTCACATTGCATAAAAGTTACAGAAACATATGCTAAGTCATATTAGAATTATAGGAGTTTTACATAATTTCAGAACATACACGAATAACATATTTACACAAATATAGACCAAAGAAAACCAGACATCATTTCATATTTGACAATGCTTCCTGTATGATTTTTGTACCAAATAAGCCAAATGTCATTTTTGAACTTTAGAGGACCTAATGTCTAAAATGTTAGGTAAGAAAAAGATAGAATTTATAATTTGATTTTGGAAAGTTTGTCAAATATCAAAGGTTTAAAACACCGGATATCACAAAATAGAATCCCAGGTCACCATAAGTCATTCATTTAGCCAAAATGATAACTCCAAAAAAAATTTTTTTAAAAGAAAAACCTTTACTCTGATAGAGGAGACTTAGCTTTCCAAACAAGACCCAATGAAGATAGCAAGAGGCCAACTGAATCTGTCTCTTCTCTCTCCTCCTTTTTTTCCTGCCATTTACCCAAAGGAGAAAACAAAACCCTTTAATTTTCTTTTAACATTACATAAAAATTGTCTTCAAAAGAGAAAAAATACTTGCATTAGTGCATCTTTAATGTTAAAGCTAGTTTTTTAAAAATAAAATGTTATGTCTTTATCCAGTTTTAATTAGTTTGACCATAAGGTAAGATTTTCATAACCTTTTTAGAACCTTTTACTATTTTCCGTCAAACAGATCAGTTTTCTAAGAAAACCCTGTTTTATAGACACATGGGCCCAGATTCTGGCCCCGCATCTGTATAATTTTAATGTTTTAACCTAAGTAAAAAAGGTAAATAATTTCTTTTAAATCTTAGCCAATTTTTTTATCTCCACAGAATTTTTGCAAGATAAACCCTTTACAAACCCTTTTTACTTTGCTTAAACCTTCAGTTTTGTTCCATTAGTCTTTTAGGTTAAGACAATCTTTAAAACCCTCTGAACTAGACAAAATTACATTCCCTTTAACAAAAGCCATATTCCCATGCCTTTTTATAATCTTTTACCAAAAACACACTCCCTACACACCTTGTATGTAAAAGTGTTTCTCCAGTGGTCTCAACTACACATTACAATGTTAACTCTTAGCAACTTTTATTTTTAGTGAAAAATCTGTTAAGTAAGTGATTTTAACTATGTATTGGGGTGGAGCCTAGAACATCAGAGAGAAATGAAGATAAGGCCTGACTGCTTTTAGCATAGCTAGCAGGCATGGCTCTCCATATGTCCCTAGTCCTTACCTACAATCTAATGCTCCAAAGTAGGTAAATCAAACAATTTTCAAAAGTCAAAGAAACAGTTTGACCTTAAAGGATTTAGCAAATGTGATATCTGATCTTAATTTAGACCAAATGTCTACATTTTCAAGACATTTTATTTTACCAATAGTCTTTAAAGCTGTCTATCTAAGAGATTACTGAAGTCACATGAACAAAAAGGCATTAAAATTTCTATTTTTCTGACAAAATATTTGATTTCAGCACTTATTTTTCTAAGTCAATCAGAGCTCTTTATATATAAACATTCAACACATATAAATACACAGACAGAAGATTCAGCACTTGTGAAGTTTTTCATTTGCCAGTTTCTTAATTAGATTACTGGCTTCAGGGTGGAACACTTGAAGGGCCAGAGTGAGGAAAGCACGCATTTCTAGGACCAGATAAGCAGCTGAAGGCAAAGACAGATTCCCAGAATGAAGGGCGCCATTTCATACTGGTTCTTTAATCCCCAAAAGGAGGGAAATACTACAGAAGAAGACAGTGCAGCACTTCTACCCTGCATTTTGTTGCATGGCAATCCAAAGCCAATCAGCCCATTTTATAATCAGCCCTTCCTTCATGGGAGTCTCATCTCCCAGGATGGGGCTGTTGCCTTATCTTCCAGGTGGCTAAGAGCACGCTTCTCTGATCCAAGTGTGTGAAGAGTCAAATATTCCTCCATAACTGCTATTAGCTATTCCTTAAAACATATTTCCTACCTAGTTACCATAATGCAAAGTAATTTCTGATACTTCCAAGACTCAGAACTGTCAAATAACACAGTGTAAAACAGCAAAGTCTTTGATTTTGAGAGGGATTTAGCCACTTTTAATTCCTGGGGTTTCATGAGGAAAACAGAGTTCCCCCCGCTCCAGCCACCCAAGAAGAAAAACAGGGTCTGTGGCATCTCCACTATTTTTCCCAATGAGTCCCAGGCTACCAGAAGTTATCTTAAGGCCTCGTGTGTGCATTAAGAGTGGTAAGACAAAAAAAAAAAAAAAAGGAGAAAAATGATTCAGTCAACTGAGAAGAAAAAACCTTTTTCCAGAGAAACATAAAGGCCTTTTAAATATAACTACAGCTTGTTTATCCACTTTTAATTAAGCTGACTTTTAACCATAGCACTCTTTAAAAAAGAAGTCCTTTCGGATCTCTTACTATCTGAATTTAAATTTAGCCATGCCAAGTGGCCAATATCTCTAGTTTTACCAAAGGTAACCTCCTAAGTGCTTCAAAGACATGGTAAGCAGTTTCTTTTTTACAAGATTTAGAATCTCCACAAGGTAGTTCAGAGAAAGGAAAATTCAAGAGAGGAAATCAGAAGCTAACTATGAGGGGGAAGAAAACCTCAATAAATGGCAAAGTCACACAAATAACAAACCCAGAAAGGAATCATTCCAGAAGCCAACAATTGAACCCATGCCGCCACTGTCAAAAGATAAAGTCTTAGCGGCTGAGCTGTACAGCACTGAGCAGTTTCTATTGCTTTTCCCAGAAGGGGCCTAGAGAAGCCCATTTCAAGCTTGCAAGGCTTTAAACTGCTCAAGAAAAATTTTTAGGACTAACTACAACACGAACCCCCAAATTCCTGACCTGTGGTTGGTAGAAACCAAAAGAAAGTATCCTTACATGGTCACAAGGTTAAGCTCTTAAGGACACAAAACAAGACAGAAAAATTTCATAGTATTGGTTTCAGAAACCCATAGCAAAATTTATAACTGACCATCCCACCAAGATGGCTTGAAAAGGAGGCTTATAATGGTCGTAAACCCATGTTCCATCCTGTGGAAACCCTCTCTCCATTACAGAGCACAGAAAGACAAATTCTTAGCACAAAGTACATCAGATTTGCTACAGTCTAAGACTAGTCTCACAAATCCTTTCTACTATTAATCAAACCCTTGCAAAGGAGACCAATAGTTTACTCTTTTACCCAGACAGAGAAAGAGAGAGCCAGAAACTTGACTAGTAAGAATTCCTTACCCTTTTTGTTGGCATACCAGATTTCTGGGTTCCCTTTCTCTGCAGCTTCCAGAAGAACAGAGTGGCTTCTGATGACCTTGCTTGCTTATGCTAAAGCTGTGAGGTCCAAGCCACTTTACAAGAGAAAAATCACCCTTTACTGTTTTATGCAACAATAGGCTAGATTCTTAATTTGTAAGATGCTGCCCAATGGGCTACACGGGGAACCAAATAAACATTTTTCACCCCAGCAAAATACACACAACAGAACAGACATGAGTCACCTCATTCAGCATCCATTATCAGCCTGGCAAAGCTCAAATTTATTCTCGTTGGTCCCTATTGTTTTTGATCCACTCCAGGTGGGGACAGATGACCTCCAAATGGTAATTCATAATGGGGTCTCTGGGCAAGGGGAAGAGCAGATAGTCACCCTGAGAGACAGACCTGTTGAGCCTTATTTACGGCTCATCAAATGTGACCAGACAAATAAGGAGGGTTCTGAGTTAGGCCTGCTGGACTTCCATCAGCACCCCCCCTTAGATCCCTTTCACACATTCACACAAAGACGAGATGGATAGAAGGTCTTCCAAATCAGATCCCTAACCAAGAACTCCAAGAGTATTCCTTTGAAAGTATCCTCCTATTCTCCATCTGAGAAACTTCCTCGAAATTGTCCTGATTGAGAAAATATCTCCTAAACCAGGACTTTTCCTTCTAGTTAGAAGGAGCCAACTGAGATCCCCTAGGAGCTGAACAGACACCCTGCAATGGGGCTACAGACACCCCACCATAGGACTACAGAACCAGTCAGGAGAAGGAATGAGCAGTTGGCAGCACCTAGGATGCTCACCAGTCCAGATACCCCACCATGGGGCTACAGACAGACATTTGGTGATGGGGCTATGGTTAAGGGATGTCTCCCCAGGACTATTTCTCTATTGCAATTTAATCCATGCACATTGGGTTGGCAGTGCCCTGCCAGTAGAGAGAGTACCAGAGTCAGCCCCCAGTCCAAGAGAATTAGGCAGTTGCTTGGGCTGGCTTCTGGATCCATCACTAGAAGGGGGGCGGGGGGCACTGAACCATGGGCAGGTAGCCACAAAGGCAATCCTGGATGAGTCCCCAAATTTGTAACCACCCAAGGGGTTCACTTTGCCTGCTGCCTAGACAGAGCCAATTCACCAAGACAGGGGAATTGCAATGGAGAAAGTAATTCATGCAGAGCCAGCTGTGCAGGAGACCAGAATTTTATTATTACTCAGATCAGTCTCTTCTTGTCATTTTTAAAAATAGCCATTCTAACAGGTTTGAGGTGATGTCTCATGGATTTGCTTTGCATTTCCCTGATGATTAGTGACATTAGGCACCTTTTTTCATGTAACTTTTTGGACATTTTGTTTTTTCTTTGGAGAAATGTCTATTCAAATCCTTTGCCCATTTTTTCACCAGATTACTTGTTTTTTCTCATTGAGTTGTGAGAGTTTTAAAATATATTTTTGATATTAACTTCTTTTCTGGAAAGAACTGAAAGTTTTTTCTGTAAGATCTGGCATAAGACAAGGGTGCTTACTCTTACCACTTCTATTTAACACAGTACTAGAAGTACTAGCAAGAGCAATCAGACAAGAGAAAAATTAAAAAGCATTTAAATCAGATAGGAAGAAATAAAAATCATCTGTGTTTGCAGATGACACAATTCTAGATGTAGACAACCCCATAGATTTCACTAAAACACTATTGGAACTAATAAACCCAGTAGAGTTGCAGGATAAAAAATTAACATATAATAACCAGTTACATCTCTGTACACTAATAATGATCTATCTAGAAATCAAGAAAACAATCTGATTATAATGGTATCAGAAATAATAAAATAGGAATAATTTTAACCAAGGAAATGACAGATCTCTACACTGAAAACTATAAAATGTTGATGAAAGAAATTGAGGAAGATACAAATAAATGGAAAGATACCACATGTTCATGAATTAGAATAAATAATATTAAAATGTTTACAACACCTAAAGCAATATACAGATTCAATACAATCCTTATCAAAATCCCAATGGCATTTTTCACAGAAACAGAAAAACAATTTTCTGTGTAATCACAAAAGACCCTGAGTAGCCAAAACAATCTTCAGAAGGAAAAGCAAAGCTGGAGGCATCACATTTCCCATTTTTCAAATTATATTACAACACAATAGTAATTAAAATAGTATAATACTGACATATGTAGACCAATAGAACAGAGAGCCCGTAAATAAACCCCAGCATATATACAGGCTCCTCGACTTACAATGATGTTGTATAATAATAAACCATTGTAAGTTTTAAAATATCATAAGTTGAAAATGCATTTAATACACCTAACCTACCAAACATCATAACTCAGCCTAATCAATCTTAAGCATGCTCAGAACACTTACATTAGCCTGCAGTTGGGAAAAGTCATCTAACATAAAGCCTGTTTTATAATAAAGTGTTAAATATCCAGTGTAATGTTTTGCATGCTGTACTGAAAGTGAAAAACAAAATGATTGTATGGGTAACATTATAAAGTCGAAAAATTGTAGATTGGAACATTTTAAGTCAGGAACTGTCTGCATAGTCAATGGATTTTCAACAAAGCCACCAAAAAGACAATGGGCAAAGGATATCTTCAATAAATAGTGCTGTAAAAACTGGATATACATATTCAAAAGAATAACACTGGACCCTTATCTTACACCATACACAAAAGTCAGCTGAAAATGAAGTGAAGGTCTAAACCCAGAAAACTGCTGGAAAAAAACAAACAGGGAAAAAAAACTATTTGATAGTGGCTTTGGCAAGAATTTTTTTGGATAGGCAACAAAAGCAAAAAATAAACAAGTGGAACTACATCAAACTAAATAGGTTTTTCAAGTTTTTACTTCTCTCTTCTGTTTTGTTTTTGTTTTTGTTTTGTTTTCTTGAGATAGAGGCTTGTTCTGTTGCCCAGGCTGAAGTGCAGTGGTCTAACCATAGCTCATTGCAGCCTTGAACTCCTGGGCTCAAGCAAACCTCCTGCCTCAGCCTCCCAAGTAGCTAGGACTACAGGTATATGCCACCATGCTCAGTTACTTTATTTTTTAGAGAAGGGGTCTTGGCTATGTTGCACAGGCTGGTCTAAAATTCCTGACCTCAAGCGATCCTCCCACTAATATTTCATAAAGAATATTTTGTTCTTTAAAGAAAAATGTTTATTCTAAGTCCTTTACCTTTCCATATAGATTTTAGAATCAGCTTTCTGACTTCTACAAAGGCCTGATGGTATTTTTAGTGGGGTGCATTTAATTTATACATTTATGGATATATCACTCCATTTACATAGGGCTTATTTGTTAGCCTTCGTTAATGTTTCATAGTTACTGCTTACAAATCTTACAATATATTTTCTTAATATTTTGTATTTATAATGCCTTTGTAAGTGGAGTTTTTTAATTTATATTTAAACATACAGAAATATAATTCATTTTATATTGACCTTGCTAAATTTACTTATTAATTCTAGTGGCTATTTTATACATCCTTTGAAATTTCTACATAGATGCTCATATATGTGCAAATTAAGACAGTTTATTCCTTCTTTTCCAATCTAGATTCCTTTCCTCTTTTCTTGATTTCTTTTTGTTCTTCCTCTCTTTCTCTTTTTCTTTTTTCTTTCTTTTTCTTTTTTACCTTATTTCCCTGGATGCAACTTCCAGTAAAATGTATCAAAACATTCAGCAACTATAAAATTTACAAAAGAAAATACGGGATAAAATCTACATGACCTTGAACTTTTTGATAAATTTTTAAATACAACATCAAAAGCATGATCCATAAAAAATTAGATATATTAGACTTCATTAACATTAAAAATTCTGATCTGCTAGAACCACTGTTAAGAGAATGAAGAGACAAGTCACAGACTGGGAGAACATATTTGCAAACACATACCTGATAAAAGGCAAGTATCCAAGTTATACAAAGAACTCTTAAAATTTAACAATAAAAAAAATTCAACCTAATTTTAAAATGGGTCAAAGATCTGAACAGGCACCTTACCAAAAAGATATACAGATGGCAAATAAGCAATTGAGAAGATGGTAATTGTCATTTGTCATTAGAGAAATTTGTTAAAGTATACAAAATTACAGGTAAATAAGAAGAGTAAGTTCTAGCATTCTATACCACTATCAGATGACTATAATTAGCAATAATATAATACATAGTTTCAAATAGCTACATGGAGGATATTGAATGCTCCTAACACAAAGGAATGATAAATGTTTGAGACATGTTAATTACCCTGATCTGATCACTATACATTGTATATATCAAAACATCACTTTGTATCTCAAGAGTATGTACAATTATGGTTTGTTAATTACAAAAATAAACTGTAATAACCTGTTAGAAAATAAACAAAATAAGGACATACCACAGCATACCTATTAGAATGACTAAAACCCAAAAGAATGGACAATACCAATTGCTGATAAGAACGTAGAGGAACAGAAGCTCTCATTTATTGCTGGTGGAAATGTAAAATAGTACAACCACTTTGGAAAACAGTTTGGCAGTTTATTACAAAGCCAAACATACTCTTATTATGTGATCCAACAATTGCACTTTTAGATATTTACCCACTGTTCTGAAACTTATTCATGTGTACACAAAAATCTGCACATGAATATTTACAGTCTTTTTTTCATAATTGCCCCAAACTAGAAGTAATTCACTTTCTTTAATAAGTGAATGGATAAACAAACTGTGGCACATTCACACAATGGTATACTACTTAATAATAAAGACATTATTAAGGTTGACACCAGCAGTGATAAGTCATGGTTATAGTGTGTTTACTTTAATGACTTGATGAAAATGGCACTTTACCTCTGATCTTCCTCCCAGTCAATCATGAGAAAAGCATCACACAGGAATGAAGGATCAAGCTACACTAAGACATGAATTAATCTTAAATGTATATTGCTAAGTAAAAGAACCAGTTTGAGAAGGCTACAATACTCTTTTTCCATTTATATGATATTCTGCAAAGAACGAAACTATAGAAATGGTAAATATATCAGTGGCTGCTAGGGGTTTAGGTCAGGGAAAGAGTTGAACAGGTGAAACAGGGATTTTTGTAATTGTGACATTATTCTGTATGATAATGTGATAGTGGCTACATGACACTATAAATTTGTCAAAACCCATATAACTTCACAGCACAATGTATGCAAATTGTAAAAGATCATTTAGGAGGTTAAGGATCCCAGGGTGGAAATTAGAATGTGACAAAAGAATAAACTATATTACAAATGCATGGAACAACCACACTGAAGGAGATAGGACAAAAGGTGATGATCTAAGTACCTTTGGAAATGAATAGAATCTATAAGACTAAAAATAAAAGGACTTGACCTTAAGCAGTGTAATGTAGTTGGCAAAGTTGCTTCCCATGAAGGTATAGGTCAATAATTCTGAAAACACTATACATATGTACTGAAATTGAACAATTAGGTAAAAGGATAGCAGACTGTAGGATCCAGGTTTCTCATGGTTAGTGTAGGATTTTGCAGATGAGCATGGAAGGAGGATAATACAATCCATTTGGTACTGAATTATAGTTGAAGACATCAATATGAGCTCATGTCTAGCTTAATATAAATTCAAATGTTAAATATAGAAATATTTTTATTTAAATCTAAAACTATTCTAAATTTCACAAGTTCATTGAAAATTTAGGATGATAAAATTTCACAGTGTCAAAATAAACGCTTTTAGCATATTTGACAACAAAAGACTAATTTCTTTAACACTTAAAGAATTCCTACAAAACCTTGAAAATATCAACAACTTAATAGAAAGGTGGTCCAGGTTTAACTAGTTAGTTAACAGAAATGAAATTGCAAAAGACTTGTCACCATATAGAAATTTGATCATTATTATTCATAATAAGAAATATGCAAAGTAGACTACTCTGAGATACCATTTTCACTGATCAAATGGGTCAAGTCTGATAATATACTTTGTTGGCGGGGAGAAAGAATTATCTTTATGCTTTGTGGGAACATAAATAGATACAAACTCAATGAATGGGGACTTGACAATACATACAAAATCAGCAATATGTATACACTTTGACCAGCTCTTTTGACATCTAGGAATATATTCTCTTGAAATACTAATCTATATGTACAAAGATAGTTATACAAGGAGAGTCATTGTAATACTGTTTGTATAATATCAATTAATTTTTAAAAGCCAGATATCTACCATTAGTGGGCTTGTCAAAAAATTACACATATATAAAACAGAATGAAATACAATGTAGCTATTAAGAAGAATTGAAGTACCTCTACTGGTACTGACATGTAACAATTGCCAAGATACAATGAGAGAAGAGAAACAGCAAGGTTCAGAATATTGTGCACCTAAAATTAACTGGTGTTAGTATACAAAACAACAATTTAAAAGAAAATTGCATCTCTAGAAAACTGGACAATTTAAAAAGTGCAATCAGAAAGCAAAATGTGGTTTTAGTAATCAAATATGATTGCAAAAATAAAATAACAAATTGCATTCTGAATAATAAGAGTACAGCTGAGGACAAAGTTGTTTATCTTGCAAATAAATTTATGATAATGTCTCAAAACATAGAGCAAAATTAAAAGTACTGTTGAAAGTTAAGGAGCTGTCAGACAGATACAGCAGGTCTAACACCCTTATAGAAGAGATTTAAAAGGAGTAAACTGAGAAAAAAAAGGCTAGTGGCAAATTTCAAGGAAATGTTAGAAGAAAACACTCTGGAGCTAAAGAAAGAAGAGACTCTTGACTGAAAGGTCCTACCAAATGCCAACAGAGATTAATGCGTAAAAGCTTTTGACAAATTACAGATTTCTACTTTTTTAACAAGAGCACTCATAACGAATATCTGGCTTAAGAAATAATTGGTGTAATACAAACAATACTACAATGAGTCTTCTTGTATAAATATCTTTGTACATATGGATTAGTATTTCAAGATAATATATTCCTAAATGTCAAAAGTGCTGGTCAGTCTGTATGTACTGCTCATTTTGATATGTGTTGTTGAATCTGCAGCCATTGAGTTTGTATACATTTTCATTCCCACCAAGAGTGAAGAGAATTCAGTGTCTTTCTCCCTCCCCAACAAAATCTGTTACCAGACTTGACTCATCCGATCAGTGAGAATGATATCTCAGTGTAGTCTACTTGGCTTTTTCCTCATATGAGTAATATCAAAATTTCTGAACTCTGAAGAATAAAAGATCCTACAACTTCCTAGAAAGAAGAAAATAAGTTTACCTCAAAAGAAGAAAGATCAAATGGATGCAAACTTCTCAGGTGCAACAATGAGTTCGAGAAGACAAAAGAAGAATGCTTTCAAAATTCTGAGGGACAAATGATTAGAACCAAGAATTCTATGCTAGTCTAAATAATCAATCAAATGTGAGGGTAAAATGACAATTCAGAAAGATTAAATTCCATTCATGTACATTTTCTGAAACAGAAATGCTCAAGGATATATTCCCAGATAGCCAAAAAAGAAATAAAAGAAAGAAGAAAACATGGACTTTCACAATGAGGTAATTGCTGTGCAGCAATTATGGGGCATAGTCCCATAAAAACAGGAGGATAGAGGACTTCCATGAAGAAAGGAAGAAAGTTTAAAGAAATAAGAGGATTTCATTCAATTCATAGTATAAATAGAACATGTAAAGGTCTTCTACTAGTCAGATGTGGAAAGGATCTCCCGATGTTTAGCAAAAATGAAAAGCTGCCCAAGAGAAACGTGGTCCTGTCATTAAAAACAAATTAAAAATGAGGCATGGCCATGAGCTGGAAAGAATGAGCCAAGAGGGGTGTGAGAAAAGTATAAAGTATTTGGCTTTTGCTTTCTAAGCAGTCTTCCTTAGTAACAAAGGACAATATGTATTTTTGAAGGAAAATAACAAAGATTTGGGAAGTGCAATGAATTTTTTTTTTTTTTGAAACAGGGTCTCACTCTATCACCCAAGCTGGAGTGCAGTGGTGCCATCACAGCTCAATGAAGACTTGACTTCCCCAGGCTCAAATGATCCTCAGAGCATCTCTGCCTCCTGAGTAGCTGGGACTGCAAGCAAGCACCACCAGACCCAGCTAAATTTTTTTTTGTAGTTTTGGTAGAGGCAAGATTTGTCCATGTTGCTCAGGCTGGTCTCAAACTTATGGGCTCAAGCAATCCACCTGCCTTGGCCTCCCAAAGTGCTGGGATTATAGGCGTGAGCCAATGCACCCAGCCTGCAATGAATATTTACATAGTAATAGTATTTAAACTGTTTTTGTTTTGGAATTAACTTATGGGTAAGTTATGGCTAAAAGAACTAAATTATAGTTACAAAATAAAAATAAATGTTACAAACTTCGACCACGTAAAAAGTGCAAGGGAGAGACAAATGTTTGTTTCTTCCCCATATATTGTCAGGAGTAGATAATGTCTAAAGTTGACAATTAGAAAACAGAAGTTTGATCATGTTATTGAAAAAGAATCATTTAAAAAGCCAGAATGAATGGTGTCTGAAGTTTGAACATCAAAGAAGATGAGCATATTATTTAGTGGTACCCATCAGAAATGCTGAAGACAGGAGACATTATAAGTGGTTACAGGGGAGAGGAACTTCTGTGTTTGGGCTGAAGTGGGACAACTAGGGTAACACTTCCCATAGTGGTATCTGATGTACAATGTGAAATTGTATAATAACATGCATGATTGCTTTTATAATAAAAAATAAAATGAAATAGATGACTAAACCGACGATGCAGGAACAATTAGAAAATAAAGCAGTGATTAATTAAAGCCATAATAAATTCCAAAAAAATACCTTTTTAATGTGGTCTTATGAAAACCGAAGTGGAAAACCTGTACTGGCTTTTGGTTTTGGTCTTGGCTTTGCCAAGAACTCACTTTGGCTGTCATTTCCTCTCTTCCTTATCAGCAAAATGGAGGTATATGAGTTTGACAATCTCTAAGTTCTCAGCTATAGATTTCTCATATCCTAATTTGAACTTCGCTTTGCATTTGATAAAATTACTAGCCAAGCAAATTAAAAGTACCCCCATAGATATCCATGTTTTGCACTATCAGGGCATTTTCATGTGGTTAGTCTTTTTATGATTACTCGTGGTAAGATTTAATAACGTGGGCTGGAGGGCAGCCCAGCTCCTGAGTGATCGGTCACTTCTAATGAGTAGGGTTATAGGCTTATGGCAATGAGGAAGGCAGTGTAGTACATAGCACAGTTTTTATTGACAGGGCCATCAATATATCTACATGGGACCTTCAGAGAGATACTTAGGATTCCTACCAAGAGCACAATAAATAGGTTTGTCGGAATAGACCCCAGACCCCAGGCTTGAGCTCCTTCAATGGCACGTACAAGGTGAGGTGGGTACAACATCCTCTGTGAGGAAAGGACTCATTCTGAAGGAGGAGACAGAAAAGGAATGAACATGTCACCTGTTCACTCAACCTCAACAGAAGTGGGTCCAGCTTCTAGAGGGAGGGAGTTGTAGTGGCAGAGTTGTTCTTCCAAGGGCACTGAAAGGAACAGAGGGTGGCTGTGCTGTTTGGTAGGCACCTGCATTGGTTTCCTGGGGCTGTTATAACGAAGTACCAAAACTAAGTGGCTTAAACAACATAAATTTATTGTCTCACAATTCTGAAGGCTGGAAGTCTGAAAGCAAGGTGTTGGCAGGGTTGCTTTTTTGTGAGGCTGAGAAAGAATACATTCTATCTCTCCTCTATCTTCTAGAGGCTTCCTGGCAATCTTTGGCTTTCCTTGGCTTGTAGAAACATCAACCTAATCTCTGCCTTCACATTCATAGGGTGTTCTCCCAGGGTGTGTGTCCCTGTGTCCAAATTTCTACTTTCATGTAATGATACCAGTCATATTGGATTAGGGGCCCACCTACTCCACTACGACCTTAACTAATTACATCTGCAATGCCCCTATTTCCAAATAAGGTCACATTCTAAGGAACAGGTGGGGGTGGTTAGGACATCAACAGATTAATTTTGGAGGGCACATGATTTAATCCATAGAACCTCTTAATTAGGCGAATGTCAGAGCCCTTCCTATTCCACACTACAGGAACTTTTGGAGAAAAGAATATTAGAACCAGCCAGGAAGAATGGCTTCCACCTTGCGAACTGCTGCACAAGTGATGGTAGGAGGAGGTGACCTAAGGGTAGCATGATTAGGCACAGCTGGTGTGGCTGGTGATGGGGGCTCAAAGCAAGGAGAGGGGAGATCCAACACCTGGAAGAGGTGGCAACTACTGTCAGGACATACCAGTCGGCTTGGGGGTAGTTGACTCCCATTCTAGTCATCTACTCTAATGATGCTGTATAAAAACAAAATCAAACTTCCCAAGTTACATTATTTTTCTCACTCAGCATTCTGTGGGTTGATCAGGGGATGGAGTTTTCTTCCTCAGGCTAAGGGGCAAACTTCACATCTTCTCATAGGTTCTCAGTTCTAGGACCAGTGACTACCCAGAGCTTGCTCTTCCCAAGGTGGGTGGTGGACAGCAGAAGCATAAGTCACCAAGCCAAATTGCACCAGCAAATTCAGACCTCTGTTCACATCAGGCTGGCTAACATTCTATTGACCAGCGCAAGTCACCTGGCCAAACCCAGCATCAGTGGATTAAGCATATATGGACTGCCTACTCCACTGAAAGAGGCTACAGTCTCGCAGCAAAGGGAATGGATGTATAAGCTCTTCCGGTAAGGTAGTGAAAAGGTGGAAATGATATCTACTGTCCAAAACTCCAGATTTCATTTCTTTTTTTAAATGATGAAATTAACCCATTTGGAAAATAGTCAAAAGCAAAAAGTGAAAACAAAAGCCCCACCATCTGGAGACAGCCATTGCTAATTTGGTTTCTTCCTTTGCTTCACTGTTATAGTGACCCTTATAAGCCACCCCTGTTTCCCTCCCTGCATTTATTCCCTCTAGGCATGAAAAATCAGAGCATGCTTATTAGAATTGTGAAGGAGAGAGCTTCTATGCTTAAGAATCAAAAGTTAAAAAAAAAAAGATTAAATTCACTGGAATACTAGAACATAGCCAGCTACATGAAACTCAGTAAGGAGACATAAAATATCCTACATTTAGATGAGAAAAAAAACTGTTCAAGATGGAGAGATGAAAACTTAATAACACTTCATGTGAGAAAGATCTGGGTGTTCCAATTTATCATAAATAAAACAGGAACCAATCACAAAGCTGCTTTAACAGATGTATCCAAGCTAAGAGTAGAAAGTGTGTGTAATATTATGTATGTATCTCTGCTTGTGTGTGTGCGTGCATGTGCATGTTCATTATTTTAAATGCAGAACACGTTTTTTGAGAGATATACAAGAAACTGCTAACATGGTTATCTCAAAGTGGAGGAGGAGTATTGGGGAGGGAGTTCTTTGCTTTTCATTTTATTTCCTTTCATGTATATGAAATTTTTTACCATGAGTGTATATTATTTTTGTATTGTAAACATTGTTTAAATTGAAATAAAATGTAACAGAGATGATAGAAATACTGTTGGGTCTGGATAAGGCTTAGTCAGTTTGGGCATGCTGTTTATTATTATTTTTATTACAATAACATAATATGACAGCATAAGAGAATGTTCAATATATATCCTCATAGTTGCAGTCATAGCACAGACACAATTCTGAAACTGTAATCATTTGACTGTAGCCATGGTTAGGCACATAAGCTCTAGAATTAGTCTGCCTGGGTTCTTGATGTGTGATTATGAGCAAGTTACCCACCCTGTCTGGGCCTCCTTTACCACTTGTAAAATGGGAATACCATTGCTATCTACTTTGTGGGGTTATTGTGACAATCCAAGAAGGCAATCACTATTAAGCTTTGAATAAAGCCCAGGGTATAGTCAGTGCTCTCTTTAAATGCTAGTTATCAGCTAACTAACATTTGGTTTATGATGAGTGCTTCCCCAGCTGTCTATGTCATTTCTATATATTTTCTATGCATAATGCATAATATCTCATAGCCTGGATATGTCATAATTTAATTAATCATCCTATTATTTGGCATAGAGTTTACATGTAAACGTATGTGCATGTGTGTGTGTGTGAATTGTTATGCAGAGGCTATAAAACAACACTTCTCAAGCTTTAATGTGTGTATAAATCACCTATGGATCCTATTAAAATACAGATTCAAATTCAGGAGAACCAGGACATGGCCTGAGACTCTGCATTTCTACAAGCTTCCAGGTGATGCTAAGACAGTAGGTCCGTGGACCACACTTTGAGTAGTAACAAGTTACAAACATGTAATGAAAATAGGAGGATTAAGAGGGACTTAGAAACAGTTACTGGAGAAACAAGGAGTGATTTTCCTGGCTACGATGAGATGTTGTGTCTCTTGAATACATTCAAATATTTGGAAGCCTGTCACATAAAAAAGAATCCTGATTATCTGGAACTTCAGAATACAGACTAGTGTGTAGAAGTTCTAGGGAGGCAAAATTTCTGTCAATATAAAAAAGAATTTTCTTGCAGGTCCTGTTTAGCTCCACAGCTCTAGGAGTCTGTGAAGTATCATCATTGGCTTAGCCAGTTACCACAGTGACAAAGCTAACACCCTCCAGCAAAGCTAGGGGAATGTGGAATCAAATGTCCCCAACATGCAGTGGCAGCTTGCAAGGAAGGGACTCTTCCAAGAAAATGCACCAAGTAGAAAGCCTTCTGAATGTTGTCAAGGAGGAACCCTGGAGTTCCCATGATATTCTGCATGCCACTGTGGGGACTTGCCGGGTCCTCTTCTGCCCTGAGGGGGTGTACTGAGACTTTGAAACATTGCTGGACCATTCTGCCTCTGAGTTCGTCACAGAGCCAGACTCTTCAAGTCTGCCTGCCGTCACACTGTTTTCTAACTCTCATTTCCTGGCTCTTGGTTTCTCCATGAACTTGTTGTCTATAGACTGCCAAGGCAGCAGACTTCAGTGACAGATTTTTGCTCACCACGTGGCCAGGAAGGATCTGGGCATGTCCTTCAATGGGATGTAGACATCCTGTCCTCCTGCTGGCAGAAATCAATGGTACCTAAATTCTCTCCTTTTCTTAAGTGGCAGGCCTGGCTCTCCACCCACTGAGCAGGAACAGCTGTGGATCTGTGGGAAAGGAAGAGGACCAGATTTCCCATCCCATTTCTGCTTGGAAACCGAGTATTACCAGGGTCCTTAGGTGACTTCTGAAGGGCAAATGAAAGAGGGGAATCACTCAGAAGTGAGTTGGAGATCTTCAAGAACAGCCCAGGCTCTGAGTGGAGCAGTGCCCAAGGAGTCAGCAAGGTAGGAGGTATCCTAGAACAAGACAGTCTGGCCTGGGGGGCTGGTGAGTGAAACACAGGGGAGACCCCCTCACCAGCCATATCTTACAGCAGGACCTCTCTTGTCCTTAGTGACAGTTCTATCCCAATTCCAGAGCCATCTACCTCCTTCTCAACCCAGCACAAAACCTACCAGGCAGAGCCTTTTCCTCTCCTGTCAGTGATTTTTGCTACAAAATAAACTAGGTACAAGACTGAACTGTTTCTTTCTCATAATACTTCTGACACTAGATGTCAAGGGTGGGGTTATCACACCAAACAATTCTCCAACTCTCTGGACACCAACTGAGTGTCCTACAATTCAATTCAATTATGGCGCTCTGTACTCAGAGTAGACACAGAACCCATAGGCAAGGGCTCAGTCCCACAAGACTCCCCCTACTTCAGAAGTCAGTCATAAGTCCCAGGTTACCATGTGTACTTCTGGCTATAAATGGGAGAGTGATAGGGGGGCGGAGGGGGGACATCCCAAAATCCCCTGTGCAGGCACAATAATTTTCTAGAGTAGCTCACAGAATTCAGGAAGGCACTTTATTTACTATTATGGTTTATTATAAAGGTTACAACTCAGAAACAGTCCAATGAAAGAGATGCATGGGGCAAGGTATGGAAGGGAGCACAGCACTTCCAATCCTCTTATTCTGCCTACATCTGTCCAGGGGCTCCCAGCCAGCAGTCATTTCATTAGCATACAAAAGACACTGTTATCACTCCATAGATTCCAAGGTTAGGAGCTGTGTGCCCAGAAATGGGGACAAAGATCAAATCTTTGTTTTTATTATAACACAAAGGTTAGCGAGATGCTTTGTGAAATTAAAACTTGGCCATGTGCAGTTGCTTACTCCTGTAATCACAGTACTTTGGGAGGCCAAAGCAGGCAGATCCCAAGGTCAGGAGTTTGAGAGCAGCCTGGCCAACATGGTGAAACCCCATCTCTACTAAAGATACAAAAAGTTAGCCGGGTGTGGAGGCACACGCCTGTAATCCTAGCTACTCAGGAAGCTGAGGCAGGAGAATCACTTGAACCTGGGAGGTCGAAGATGCAGTGGGCCAAGATCTCACCATTGCACTCCAGCCTGGGTGACAGAGTGAGACTCCATTTCAAAAATTAAAAATAAAAATAAATTAAAACTCAAGACTAACATCCTCTCTGTGTTACCTAAGGTGCTATAATAAGACTGTTAGAAAAGTAAAAGACCACACTATTAGTCACTCACAGACACTGCTGTGAAGAATGGAGAAAACTCAGAAGGCAGGAAGCACCTCCAACATTTGGCCAGGGTGGGTAAGGTGGCCTTCCTCACATGCTCATCTTCTGATCAGGTGATGAATTTCCAAGGGCGGGTATCATCCATTTGTCCTGTACCCCCAGTGCCTGCCTTCATGCATCACACAGAGCTGGTTCTTGACAAACATATGCTGAATTACTATGTCTTTCCATGAAAGGCAATGTCCAAGAAAGGACAGAAAGGAGATAGGACAATGGAACTCTCCAGCACAAGTTCTGGCATGTGGTCAAGATCCACCGCACACGACAGTAAACCACCTTACCAGGTGCACTGCCTTTTTCATTACTATCTGAGAAATGGTTATCATTTCTCTCCAGGTCAAAGAATAGAGACATTAAGTGAATCAACTGAAGGCATTTCTTGACCACAAATTATCACTATTCTTCCCTATGCCAGCATGGTCAAAATTTACATAACCCTAAATTCATAGCTACTCACCTTGACATACCCAATATCTTGGAACAGAGAATGTACCTGATAAAAAATGGCTAGTGAATGAATGTGAAGCATGAGAAAACAATGGGACATAATGTAAACACCTTCTCTTCAGTTTAGCTCTGCAAGGGGAACGAAAAAGATGTGAAAAAAAGAAAAAAGGGAAGGAGAGTGATCCCCAGCTGACACCTAATTATTCAACCTGGAGGAATTTTGAGCTGAGCTTGTGTGTTAAGTGTGACTGATGCTGGCAGGTGGAATTTTAGCCTGAGCTATGCTGGTGGACACACACTGATCGCTGATGGTGGTGATGGGGGGGCTCGTCAACAGCTCATCATACATTACACTTGTTAGGTTCTGAGTCCCTCCTCTAGCCTTCTCTTGCCTTGAACTGATCTCCCTCCCTTTGATTATTTTACAAACATTCTTATTAGGCAATTAAATGCTTCATTTGGGTAGAAGAAGAGAGGGTATGAAAATGATAGTTCACATGCACATATAATTAGTATTGAGTGAGTTAGATTACATAAGGCCCAAACTGGATGTATGGAGAAAATGAAGCTGGAGATGCAAAGTTGAACTTCCGGTTGAGAATGGGGAGGAAGATAGGGGTCAGCTTCATCTTACCACTGTCATACTGAAACTGTATTTTATTGTATCTCCTCAGTCCACCTTGACACAGAGCACTAACTTAATATTATTTGTTTTCTTAACGGTAAGTTTACAAAGCCCTTTAGATCACATGACTGCTATGGTAGGTCATATGGAAGATGCATTATCAAGACATCTCCAAGGAATAGAAAGTATAAAAGGAGAGTTTCACATGCTTTGTGTGCATGGCTTGGTTTGCAGCATCTTTCAGGGTTGGGAACCAATGGATGAAGGAGAAGGACTTATGCAATCTAATTGATCCACTATTTGGTGGATTGCCCAGGATCCAAAGATTGACCAGTCCTAAGGCCCTAGGAAAAAGCACATGTCCAAGCATTGGGCAACTGAAGATTGACCAAGCAGAGTAGCAAGAGGGAATGGTCTCCTTCCTGAATAAAAGCAAAGTCCAGTCACCCATGTTTGGAAGTAGGTTAAATTTAATAGATTATCATTTACTTGGAATTTACTATGTTCTAAGCACTGTCCTGTTTTGCATATATTATCTCAATTATTAGGTTGCTGTAATAATCTTGTGATAAAAGGATTACAGATTTTATTTACAAATGAGAAAACTAAAGAATAGAGAGATTTAAGTAATTTACCCAAATCATAAACCTGGTAATTGATGGAGACAGGTCTGTAACTCAGATCCACCTGCATCCAAAGCCCAGGCTTGTAACGATTCCACCACTACCAACTTACTAAGGAGTGTGGGTTTCCAAGTGGGGAGAAATAGTAGAACCAGTCAGCTCAGATTCTCACTCCCAGGGTTCTGCTTCCCTTTGGGATCTCACGAATAGCCACTGCCACCTCCTCTGGGTTGCTCTCGGTGGTCCAACTTCCTCTTTCACATTCCAGCCTAAACAGAATCCCTGAACATAGCTCTTATGGCTACAACCAAATCATAAGGCTGGAAAAGACTTTACTTGATACTCAGGGTACCATCACACCCCCTCATACCATCAGGACTGTCTTGTTTGTTTATAATAGGGTAGGTGGTCCGTAAACATTTGTAAAATGACTGCTGTAGTTTGGTTTGTTTGTCCGCTCCAAATCTCATGTTGAAATTTGAGCTCTAGTTTTGCATGTGGGGCTAATGGGAGGTGTTTGGATCGTAAAGGTGAATCCCTCATGACTGGCTTGATGCCGTGCTCATGGTAATGAGTGAGTTTTTGCTTTATTAATTTCCATGAAAGCCAGTTGTTTAAAAGAGCTGGCACCTCCCTGCTCTCTCCCTCTCGTTCTTTCTCACTTTTTCTCTCTCATCATGTGATCTCTGCACACAGTGTCTCCCCTTCACCCTCTATCATAAGTAGAAGCAGCCTGAAGCCCTCACCAGAAGCAGATGCTGGTGCCATGGTTTTTATATAGCCTACAGAACTAGAAGCCAAACAAACCCCTTTTCTTCATAAATCACCCAGTCTGAGGTATCCCTTTATAGCAACACAAATGGACTAAGATAATGGTGCGAGGTAACCAATTACAAAATAGGAACAATTTCTAGAGCTCACTGCTGTAGCCCTTTTTACTGGCTGTCCTGCACCTTTCTGGGGACATCATCAAAATACCCTTTTACAACCCTGGAGCACATGCTTAGGTCTCTTAGCATGAAACAGGGTTCTTCTTGAGACTTCCAGAGAGGCAAGTGGCCTCCTATCCCCAGCTGGCCTTTATTTATTTATTTATTTATTTATTTTTATTTATTTATTTATTTAGACAGAGTTTCACTCTTGTCACCCAGACTGGAGTACAATGAAGCAATCTTGGCTCACTGCAACCTCCGCCTCCCAGGTTCGAGCAATTCTCCTGTCTCAGCCTCCCAAATAGCTGGGATTAAAGGCACCCATCACCACGCCTAATTTTTTTTTGTTTTTTTGGGGTTTTTTTTTTTTTGGAGATGGAGTTTCACTCTTGTTGCCTGGGCTGGAGTACAATGGCACGATCTTGGCTTACTGCAACCACTGCCTCCCAGGTTCAAGCAATTCTCCTACCTCAGCCTCCCGAGTAGCTGGGATTACAGGCATGCACCACATGCCTGGATAATTTTGTATTTTTAGTAGAGACAAGGTTTCTCCATATTGGCCAGGCTGGTCCTGAACTCCTGACCTCAGGTAATCCACCCACCTCAGCCTCCCAAGGTGCTGGGATTACAGGCATGAGCCACTGTGCCATGTGGCTGGCCTTTATAAAGTCAGCATTCGGGTGACTCTCTAGAGGGACAGCCGTATACTTCAGAGAAGACAGATGCAAGGCATAGTCCAAGCACAGAAGACAATGGGGTCAGTGCAGGCAGCAGTGGGTAGGAAGAGATCTTGCCCATTTCTCCTGCAGGTCGGACAGCAGGAAAAGGCAAAGAGGTAGCACTGAACCCACTCACTAGCAGTTGGGAGCCTAGGCCACGAGTGTAGGCAAAGTAAGTGCATACTCTTTGGTTACAACATTCTAAGACGTAGTCTGGGAAGACAGCTAGGAGGTTTTGGCACAGGATTCAAATCTGAAGCAGCAAAGGACTCTGGCAGGTGTGCACAGCACTATGAGGGCATCAGTGGCTGGGTCCAGGGATGGGATGGAAACTACAGGTAGACATCAGAAGGGAGAAGGTGACAAAGACTGAGAACAAGACAAAATCTGAAAGGTGTCAGGACCTCAACACAGACTCAGAGGAAGGACAAATATCTGGCAGGCTTGAGGTCAACCAGGCCCTGCCACAGATCAGGCAGATCAGGAGGAGCTGGAACCCAAAGATGGGGTTTTACCGTAGTGAGTGACGCAAGTTTCCACAGGATCAAATGAAGATCAAGGGCTGATCCCAGAAAAGGATAAGCACCTTGATTCTGTAATTCAGGTCACTTGAGATGCAACCACAGTGAGACTGATGGAATCCAAACCAACAAGTCACAGACCCTGGGCTCCTTACAGAGCTCCTGCCTGGAGCTGGACATGGTCCCTGAATGTGGCAGGGCTGTGCCTGCAGGCAAGGGTTAAATAGTCTAGCTCCAGCGGAGGGCTGCAGGAGCCAGTATCTGAGCACACAGCCCATCTCATCACTCTCCTTCCATCTAGTGTGTTATCAACTGATGATCAGCCATCTGTGGAAATCCAATAGACATATAACATGGATATGTCAAGTAAATCAATCTCCAATTGACCTGGACCAGCCGTTTCTGTTTCTTACCCTGAGCAAGTGCCACTCAGGAGCTGGCTGACAGTGCACTCCACAATGTCATGACCTTCCAGCAGGCCATCCCAGGCTCCAGTTCACTGTGCCAGGCTCTTCTCCCTGGAGTGCCAGAGCAGCTTTGGGGTTTGTGCATGGCCTGGCAGCAGTCTGAGTCTCACCAAGGGAATCTTCATGCCAAAAGCTGTGCTAAGTTATGCCAATGTCCTTACAAGCTCAGGGGACATTAACCTCACTGCCAAGAGCAAGCAACTCAGCACTTTCCCATGAGGGGCTGAGCCACAGATCTTGAAAACTCTGGTCTTTTCTCAAGGGTCTCTAATCCCCTAGGCAGGAAGCTTAAAGCCTGGGCTCTCAGCACTGGTGCTAAGGCTGCCTTTCCCCAGATGCCTGGCTCTGGGTTAATCTCAACCCAACCACCAAGAGACAAGAAGTTTCTTTCCCCCATGATAGGGTGTGAGCCCTGGCCTGGCCTGAACATGAGTCTTTATTCCTGTCAGTCTCTTCTCAGGGCTGGATCCTGCTACAACAACCCAAACAAACTGCAATTCTGGAAGGCAAGGCCTACCCACGTCATCTCAGTGTAGTGAGGTTCTGGTACTGAGAAGAGGTGTGGCAGATTGAGGGATGAATTAATGAATGAAGAAATGAAGACGCACACAAATGAGCATCATCTCTATCTGTGAAAGCTTTTATGAGGAGATGTGTCCAGAGGAGGAGGCAATTTTTATTCTTTTGCTGCCAGTATCCAGACCTCGGTAGAATATGGGTGTGCTCTGATGACAGAAAGACACGTATCTATAAACCACTATTACCAAATCATTAATCAGGGATTAATGTCCTGCTTTCAGAATCAGCCAAAAAGAGAGCTCCTACTTTCTCAGGGTTCAAGGCCTCTTTTCTCCTTGCAGAGGCTAGGGTGAGACAACTGTACTAACATCTCAATTCCCTGCTCCTCCTTTTCCTTCCTCCCAACAACCCTCAGTCTATATATAAACACACATGCTCACACTCACACACACCGAGCTGCCCACAGCAGCCTTAGTTCCACCTATCCCAGCATTAAGCATCTCTCCTCTGCCATTTCTGTATTTTCAGATGACACTGGAACAAAGCTCTCCATGCATTATATAGGCCACAGCCAGTGGTGGCCTAAGGCTGGCAAACTTGAGGTTACTCATTGCTCTTGGGACCCAACATATTTTGCTATTTCTTTGCTTCCATCGCTGCATATCACACAATGGCATGATGGGATGTGAAGGTGCTGAAGTGATGTGTGTCCTTTGGGTAGAGTCTGGGGAGGGTCTGTGGGCTCCAGTAGCTCCACCTTTGGGTGTAGCTCAGGAAAGGCAGTGCCCTTGAGACACTGGTGGTGATAGATTTCACAAACTCAATAGCTATAGAGAAGGCCAGGCCCTTTGTTTCAGCACAGTGAGCAGAGCAGGTCCTGAGCCAGCAGCCTGCAGACTCCCCTTCCTGCCCGAGGCTCTGCCATCCTCTCGAAGATGAGGCTCAGCTCCAAGTTCCAGCCTTTCCTGCCCACAGCTGTCTCTGAGAACATAGTCAGTTCCTCTTTCCTTTCTCCATTCTCATTCCAGACACACAGAGCCCATTCCCATATTTTTGTCCATTACCACATCCTTCCCGCCAGTCCCTCAGAGAAGAGAACTATAGATGAACAGCCTTCTTTATTTCCTAGGTGTTTGGTTCCTTGCTGGGTGACAGGCCTTGTAAATGTAGCACTTATTCAGACTGACCATAGCATGCGCACAAAAGGGATCACCATCCCAAGATCAGGTCAGCCAAAGAACCGTTATTATGTTCTCTAGTGGAAATATCCCTCCTTTGAACAATAAAACATCTAGTAGAGCAAAGGGACAGCATGGGGAAATTCGAGATGGTGAAACTATTCTGTATCATGATCATGGTGGTGGATAAATGACCATGGACTGTCATACACACCATTTCCTGGGTTTTGTTTCCCATATGTTTTCAGTTCTCCACCTTTAACCACACAGTAGGAATACATTTCCTGGCCTCCTATTTGTTGAGTGGGAATATGTGACTAGCTCTAATGGATGAGAAATCACCGGTGTCCCTCCCTTGAGGTTGAGTATTTAGTTGATTGTACTAGCCCCGCCAGATCTCCCTTTGGCTGCCTCCTCAGCCTGGGCCCTGAATGACTCTTATGATCAGTCACTCCGACTAGCTCCTCCCCAGCTGACCCTCAGTCAAAGATAGTGTTGAATAAGCAAGATTTGAATATTTGTTATTTTAAGCCACTGAGATTACTGGAGCATCTGCAGTATCTGTTACTGCAGCATAACCTAGCCTGAGCGATACAGATGCTGAGGTGGTAACAGTCTCTGGAGGGCATATGATTGATTAATTACAGATAGTGATTGTTAAAGGAAGACCATTCACTGAGTCTTGACTACCACACTTACAAAACTGACTATTATGAGAGCCGAAACAGCTTTGCCTCTAGCTGTGCCTGGTAAATCTACCTGTCACCCTAAGATGATTCCATCCCCTAGGACAAGCCAGGACCATTTTAATGGAGTGTCATCCACAGTATTCTTGTCCCAGTGGGGACTATTAGTAGAATATTTTTTAGAAAGATTTTGGTATTTCCCTCATCATCTATTCCTCAAGGCAAGAAGGTAGGTCTTTGAATTCCCTTCTCCACATTTTTGAAGAGATTTCTGGCCTTTGTTTCACCCAGCATGGGTCAGTCTTCAGTAGAGATTTTCATTCATGGAAGCATCAAATTGTTGGAATCCAGCCAACTGTCCAGGCAGGCACACAGCAGGTACACTTGCTGATGGGTAGACCTATAACAATAGATTCTGCCTCATTTATGATTATATTCCACCCACATTATTTAAACACTCTCAAAATTTATGCCCCTCAAGTTTCCCAGATGATGGACCTGCAATTTTCTCCAGGCATAACTTTTGCTTCTGTACCCTGATTATTCATTTCCCCCTCCAGGCCATGTTAAGTCCAAATCCTGTTTATTCAGAGAACAACAATGAGACGGAGGCAGAGTCAGTGCCACTTCTGCAGGCAAGAGAGGGGCCGGGGGAGTATTGCCAAGGGTTTGGAGAGGCAGGATCCTCCAGTCCTTCAGTGCTCACAGATATCCCCATCCCAGTATCACAAGCCCCACCCAACCATACTGCCAGCTGATAAGGTTATAAATTGACTAGCGTTGCCATTCATAAACCAGCAGGCTCAATCCATGAATTTTTTCTAAGAATTACCAGCTCAACAGCCACAAGCAATGAGGGATTCTTTAAGGAGAGAATTTTGATGTTTGAACCTAGCTTAGGTTATTTATGTAAAGCTATCAGATACTTTCAGAAGGATCCAAACCCCCTGTGTCTCTCCCCTTTTTTGGTCTATGGCAGCAGCTGCTGGGCCCCAGCAGTAGCCCCTTATTGAGCTCATGTCATCACAGGTGAGCAAAACAGGTAACTAGATTTGCTGTTCCTTCTCTGTATACTTATGCATTCCATTTGTGCCATGGCCAATTCCACATTCCCCAAGGGCCTGCTGCCTACAGCCCTGGAACCAACTGCTGTACTGGCCAAAATTCTGCTGCAATAACACAAACCAATTCTGATTCACTTAAGCATGGGGATGTGGTGGAAAACAAAACCAAACCTGGTAAAGGCAGAGAGTCTGTGTGTATAATTAGCCAGAATTATCTTAAGATAACTCAAAGAATTGAGAAATGAAAAGCTGTCCTTGGAAGAATCTTGGGGACAGGGATGTTCCATGCATCTCAGCAGCAGCAGCAACTAGGAGCTCTTATGAAGCATGCCAAATTTTCCTCCTCCTTTCCCCACAATCTGATAATTCCCAAGATAGGATGTGTTATTTGTTTAGCTTGAAACACATGTCCAGTCATGAAAAGAGTCA
Organism: Cacajao melanocephalus; assembly: GCA_963573385.1. Lineage (NCBI taxonomy): Eukaryota > Metazoa > Chordata > Mammalia > Primates > Pitheciidae > Cacajao > Cacajao melanocephalus. The sequence continues at coordinate 50,662 of CAUYLG010075918.1, read as the reverse complement.
GGGTCTGTTACTAGCTGAAGAGGAAGAAATGGGTGTCCATGTAGGAAACCCTCAACCACTTCACCTAGCCCAAGGCCACATAGCTCCCGTTTTTTCTGAGCACACCTCTTCCCACCTACCCTGTGACAGAGGAGAGTGGAGAACAAAGCTGCTTGGCAATAAGCACATCATTCGTTTATAGGGGAAATTTGAATCTCTGAGATCCAGGATATGAGGACCCCTGGGCCACTGGTCCTGGCTCTGTCCAGAAGGAAATCCTCTGAGACTCTCTTTATCAATCTCCTAGATTCTCCTACCTTCACCTATAGAGCAGGTTTCTCAGGCATTGCAGAAGATTGAGAATAAAAAACCGACCATGCAGAGATGTGTACTTTCTCTTTTGCTGTGGGGACTTTCTCTGTGCTGGGAGATCTTGGGAAAAATACCATTCTCTACCACCTTTGGATGGAATTAACGTACCCCTGGATGAATCCTTTGTCTTAGTTTATTTTGTGCTGCCATAAAAGAATAGCACAGACTGGGTAATTTATAATGAACAGAAATGTATTGGCACATGGTTCTTGAGGCTGGAAGTCCAAGATCAAGGTGCCAGCACCTGGCAAGAGCCTTCTTTCTGCGCCTCCCATGGCAGGAAGTGGAAGGACAAGAGAGGGCCAAAGTCATCCTTTTGAAAGGTATTCACCCCTGTGATAACAGCATTAATCCATTCATGATGGCAGTGCCCCCCATGACTTATGGAGTGTCTTCATGGCTCAAACACCTCCCCATAAGCTTCATCTCCCAACACTGCTACATTGTGGATCAAGCTTTCAACACATAAACTTTGGGGGTCAAGCCACAGCATTCCCTTAGCATACTTGGCAAGAGAACAGCTTCACTCAGGAAACTCTTTTAGTGGTTTACCAGCAGCAGCCTCTCTTGGGAGGACTGAACCCCTCTTGAGTTCATGAATAGTAGCACATTTGCTCCCTGGAAGTGTGCAAGCTCACTTCGCCGACAATGTGTATATCCTCAGACAGCACAGGAAGAACTGGTCTCCAGGGAGCACTATACTCTGGATGACAAACTCTCATAAGGCTCCATATTCCAACCCGGAAGAGTGTTGGAAAAGTCTCAGGTGGCTATTCATGACTAACAGTCTTGTAAGTTTCCAGAGATCCTTTGGGTGACCAGCAGTTCTTCTCCCATCATGATCAAATGCCCATCTTACCACACAGAATCTTACCAGGGTTACCATTACTTTCTAGAGGTAATGCTGACTAGTCCCAGGTCAGGACCCTCTCCAGGAATCTGCTAAAGCCCTGCAACGTCCCCTGTTGCCTTTGTGTCTGCTCTCTGTCTACACCTGGCTTCCATGCCACCAACTGTTTGTTTTTTAAATTCGTCCCCTTTAGATTCCTCTTAATCACATTCTCAGCCCCTCTTCCCAGGAGACCTGGCCACTTCTTTGTGCCCCAGTCATCCCATATTTCTATTAGAGTACTTAGCATTTCTTGTGCAATTATTTACTTAACCATCTGCTTTCTCCAATACATGATGAGCTCCTCCAGGGAAGTGACCATATTGTTCACATCTCTGTATCCTGAGGGCCTAGCACCATGCTTCGTGAAAGTCATTCAAAGCATTTATTGAATGAACAGATGGATTGGTATAGCAGTCCATCCTCTGTGTACTTAGGACAATGCCCTGATCCAGGACCTGGCACAGGGAACAGCACAAGTCTCACATCTTTAGCAAAACTTGATCCAAACTGTGAGCTTTTCAGAGTCTCCTCATATACTTCCCTGATGCCACTTTGTAGATTTTCAAATAGTTTCAAAGCTTTGACTTTCTACCAACAGTATCACCAGGCCTTCTCACAGTTCTCCAGTGACAGAGAATAGGAAGCTGGGAGAAGAGTTACACAATGCATCTTTCCATTTTTAGTAAATTCCAAATCTGTTAAAGCCAGGTATCAAGATAAGCCAGAAAGCAAAATTGGATGATGAAAAGAGAAGCAGACTGGCTTGGGTCTCAGTGCTTGCTCCACAGTTCCCTCTTCTGATCATGAGTTTTACCATCTATAAAAGAAACAAACCTTCCTCGAAGGCTTGTATGAAGTTTAATTGAGTAAAATAGATTAAGCATCTAGCAGTGCCTGGCACATGATAGGCATGTGACTGTCACAAATATGAACTGTCAACAGACAGATTACATGATAATTTTTCAGGAAACATCTAAAAACAATAAAAATCTGGGAAAATCAACAACATGAAATCTTCAGAGGAGCTTTTGAGAAGATGCCATTAACTCACATAGTTTGTATCAGAAGCTCTTTCTTCCCCCTGCAAAAGCCAGAGATCCTACCCCTTTCAGAGGAAGGCCTGGCCTTCAGCCCCAGGGCTAACAGTGACTTGATTCTGGGAAAGAAGTTGCTTACATCTACTGAAGATGAACATGCACACACTTCAAGACACATCAATTTCATCTGACAGAAATGTGTTCATAAATTCATCAAAAATCACCTACAAGACTATTCATAGCAACACTGTGTGTGATAGCCTGAAATTTGAAACTACCCAAATGACCATCAACAGAAGAGTGGATAAAGTAATAGTGGTGTAATCATACAATGGGATATTGTACATCAGTGAGAATGAATGAACTACAACCACATGAATTGACATGGCTGAATCCCATCATTGTAATATTGAGTGAAAGAAGATAGGCATAAAGGACTACATGCTCTGTGATTCCATTTATATAAATTCCAAAAGCAACAGAATCACATCCATGCTGTTAAAAGTCAAGATAATGGTCACGGTGGAGGAGGACTATTGATAGGAAGCAGGGTATCCCAAAGAGCCCCCCTTCCTACCAATATTCTGGGATACTGGTAATGTTATGTTTCTTGATCTGGGTGTAGGTTACATGCATATGTTCAGATAATTCAAATTCAACACATTGAACATTTATGATTTGTGCTGTTTTGTGTGTGTGTGTGTGTGTGTGTGTGTGGGTGTGTGTGTGTGACATTTCAATTTAAAAACCATTTTACTGAAATATTGCCCCATACATACACAGAAAATGTGGCTTATGGCAAAACCTCCAAAAGAGTGGCCATGTGGGATGTCTGCATGAAGTGTTGTTCCTAGATCTGTAGCAATAGGACACTCTATGCCAAATGGAATACAGAATTCTCCCAATAATGGCATGACATCTCATTAACTGCCTGAAGCCAAAAAAGACTTTTGTAATCAATTCCAGTCCTAAGATTTCCTTAAATCTGCCCATGGTTAAGGATCTGGTGCTTGCAAACCACTTTACCCTCAGATAATTGGGCAAGTATGTCCCCTCAACTCTATCTCATGATCTAAATAAGGTAATCCCTGTCTCGCCTAAATTTTAGATCCATCAGATCATTGAAAGTTGATGCCAGCTTTGTTTTAGATAAACTTGAAGCCTAGGCACTTCAATCTAAAATTTTCTGTGAGGTTCATTTCCCTTAATTTGAAATGCAAGTAAAGATTACCTAAGATCTGGAAGCATGTATTGATCTTGTCATCAACTGTTTACATACACAGAAGAAATCAAACCTGACCCAAGTTGTACAACCTCATTATTGATGTAGACCTATTTAACCCTCTTCCAAAGATTTTAATGCAAGTATCCGACTGCAAGTAATATCATTCTTTGTCACAAAATTACCCATGACATTTAAAAAAATATCTGTGTCCTAGATCTCTCCTGATAGTTTTTAGATTATTGGAATTTGCATTTGTCTGCTAGAGAAGAAAAACATGGCCAGCATTTACTGTCTGAAAGTAGTGTAACATTCCAAGGAGGAGTCCCACAAAGTAGTTTGTGGTGTGCTAAGAACAGTTAGCCACTAGTTATGCTGGCAGCAAACACTGCTGGTTGGTGGACCCAATAGCCATCTCCAACCTCCTTATCGCTTGCCACTCTTCACTACAGAAAATGAAGAGTTAAACACTTTTTCATCCTTTGCTACAGCAGAAATGGTCAAACTACACATCAATGACCAATGAGACTTAAGAAGAAGTTTTCTGGAAGCCTGTTTTATTGATTAATGGGAAAGCCAGCTGGCATTTCCTTTATCATTTCTTCCTGCACTGACTATGAATGATGTCTGGAAGTGCAGCAACCATCTTGCCACTGTGCAATATAAGTCAGAGCCTATGAAGGATGGTGAAGAGAAAAAATGAAGGAGCATGGACTGCCTACTTCCAAACAAGAGGGGCTATTATGAAAACAAGTCTCAGAATATTTAGCAAAACAGTAACATAAACTATCCAGGCTATAACATAACAGTCTACTTGCTGTGGGTGCCAGAATATCATGCAAAACTATCTGTAAATTAGACTCCAATGTGGGTTTTTTTTTTTTTTGGAGGGAATGAATGCTTATTTATAGGAATTTTCCCATGATGAATCTATATCATCTGCAAATACAACTTACTTGGCCCTCAAAGACCTGCTTGAGCTTGATCATCTATATTTTCACTTAATAATGGACTGTCTCTATGCATGACTAACCTTGTGACATGAAGGTCTAATAATACTCAATTCATGATGAGCAGCTTAGATCACATGTCACCTGGAGTTCATGGGCTGATATTCAGGCCCTACTAAGGTTAAACAGCAAGTAAGAAGCTATTTCTCAAAAGGAGAACAATTATCTGTAGAAGAGAGATGAGATTTTCTCTGTGATTCTTGCAGAGGACACATAAACCTTCAGAAACTTTGTGTGATATTGGATCTGCTAGGTCATGGGATCAACTGGCAGAGCAGCTTTCCCTGAAGCCTGGACTTCCTACAGAGTCCCCTCTTTCTGTAGGATTCCCTTAAACTTTTTAGTTTGCTTGATAAATGGATCTGAACATTATACCCAAATGTGGTATATATTACCTCTGAAATCTAAGCAAGCTCCTCAGATGTTTCTTCCTCTTAGTAGTAGATGGGGCAATGTACAGGAACTTGTCTTTCACATTGAAGGGCATATCTCATATGATCTAGATCACAGGAGCTCTAGACATGTCACTGATGGAGTAAGCTCCTAAATTTTTATGGGATTTATCTCCAATCCTCTGGCACTGCTTTTTGTTTGTTCGTTTTTGTTTTTTTGAGATGGACTTTCACTCTTCTGCCAAGGTTGGAGTGCAGTGGCATGATCTCAGCCTACAATAACTTCCCCCTACCCTCCAGGTTCAAGCGAATCTCCTGCCTCAGACTCTGAGCAGCTGGGATTACAGGTGTGCAGTGTATTGCCTGGCTGAATTTTGTATTTTTAGTAGAGATGGGGTTTTATGATGTTGGCCAGGCTGGTCTCCAACTCCTGACCTTAAGTAGTCCTCCTGCCTCAGCCTCCCAAAGTGCTGGGATTACAGGCGTGAGCCACCTCGCCTGGACACACCAATGTATCTAACACATCTAAAGTACTTTGTACTTTTAGGACCAGCAGTGGCCAGTGTGAGATTCTTTGGAATGTCAAGATGAGAAATACTTCTGCAATGGGTAGGAGAGCTAGCAGAGCCTGTGGGAAACACTGAAAGTGTACTGTGGCCCCTTCCAGGTGAAAGAGAATAGCTTCTTGTGGTCCTTGTAAACTGATATGGTGCTAAAAAGCATTTGCTATACAAAATAGTTACATAACAATTTCCAGGGGTTGTGTCAATTTGTTCCAGGAGAGATTCCACTTCTAGAGCAGCAGCTATGATTGATGTTAGCACCTGATTGAGTTTACATTATTTCTTTTCTTTCTTTCTTTCTTTTCTTTTCTTTTTTTTTTTTTTTTTTTGAGATAGACTTTCACTCTATTGCCTAGGCTGGAGTGCAGTGGCATTATCTCAGCTTACTGCAATTTCTCCCTATCTGCCGGGTTCAAGAGATTCTCCTGCTTCAGCCTCCTGAGTAGCTGGGATTAAAAGCATGCACCATCACACCTGGCTAATTTTGTAATTTTAGTAGAGACGGGGTTTTTCCATGCTGGTCAGGCTGGTCTCAAAACTCCTGACCTCAGGTGATCTGCCCACCTTGGCCTCCCAAAGTGCTGGGATTCAGGCGTAAGCCACTGTGCCCAGCCAGTTTACAATATTTCATTGTAATTTACATTTTACAATATTTCATTAAGTTTACAATTTTCCAAGATCCATTCATCTTCTGTGCAAATGAAGCAGACTACATTAAGAGGGATATGGGCAGAATCACCACTCCACTATCTTTTAATCTTTAATCTCTGTAGTTTCCCTTGAGATATGATTTGGCTTTGGAATTACTATCCAATTAGTTAGAGCAAGTTACAGAGGCTTATGCTTGGCCATTCTATCATAGAAGTCTTTATTTCCTAGATCAGGGAGCCAGTGTGGGGCTCTATAGTTTCTGAGTAGGTCTATTCTAATCACACATTAAAGAACTTGGAAAATAAATACAACGAGGATCTGTAGACCCACTGGGGTTATTATGATACAGTCTGGGGCCTCATTTATTTATTATTTTACTTTATTTTTTGAGACAGGGTCTCACTCTGTCACCCAGACTAGAGTGCAATGGCGTGATCATAGCTCACTGTAGCCCCGGTGTCCTAGTGTCAAGCAACTCTCTCATCTCAGCTCACCAAGTAGCTAAGACTACAGGCATGTGCCACCATGCCAAGCTATTATTATTATTTTTTTTAGTAAAGACAAAATCTTGCTATGTTGCCCAGGCTGGTCTTGACCTCCTGAGCTCAAGCCATCCTCCCACCATGGCCTCTCAAAGTGCTGGGATTTCAGGCATAAGCCACCACACTTGACCTGGGTCTAATTTATTACCAAACCTCCATAAGCCCTCACTCTGCCAGCAGACTATGGCATTGCATTTTGAATCCTTAAGGATTAACATTAAGTCAGAGCTAGTATCTAATCATTTCTGCAAACTCTGGATATACTTATTCTCCTGTGCAGAGTTATCCTAGTAAATAGCTCCAGATTCCTTTGGAGAAGTTGCAAAGAAATGCATGGAGGTAATGTTGCAAGGACCTTCTCAAGAAAATCCACTCTTTGCTTCAACCAAGAGCTCTGGGCCTGTGAACTGGCGTAGACCTTAAAACTGGGTAGGAGACCAGGATTCTCCATGTTGGCATCCCTATCCAGTTTTCCCACCACCAGACTCTAGTTTGTCCTGTCACATAAATTAAATAACATCTTAATAGGTTGTCCATCTATTTCATTCCTGGGGACACTGTGATTATCCAGCCACTGTCAAAGATTTCTGCAGGCTGAAACCAATTTTTGATGGCCATTTCATCGTTGCTGCTCATTGTGGTAATTATGTCCACCTTGTCTCTGGAAGTTTGGTGTTGTCACATGGCTTCTGCTACTTCAGAATCCCATCAACCTCATCAAAATCAGGAAACCTTCTCAGTGGCAGTAGCTCCCAGTCCACAGATGGCCACCAAGAAGCTATTCAAGAACCCTGGTGCTCCCTCACTGATGCTCTTCTCAATACCTCAATTAAAGAATTGCATTCTGGACCCTTTCAGTGGATTTAGTGGGCCTGAGTAATGTGAAAGTTGCATAAGATAAGTCTACCTCAACATTCTTACATTGCTAAGCATTTCAATTCTTTTCTCTATAATATGCCAGGGAAGTTTAAGCATCTGAACATCATTGAGTTTAGGTTTCAGTCAACTAACCAATCAACCATATAGATAAATTCAACCTCATTCACTGTTGTAGATAATCCTGTTGTTCTTTCACCTTATAAATCATTCCCAAACTATTTTCCAGGCCTCTGCTTACATATATTAGCAAACTCTTCACACTTTTGTGGAATATAAACTATTTCCCTCTGGGACAGACTTTATACCTGTCCTCTGGAACGTGTGTAATCTAACTCTAGTTACACGTCTAGAAACAATGAGGGTGAAGAACTGAGGCAATGGCTCAGGTGAGGATGGTGCCAGAAGGGCCAACAGAAGCTGAGGGCTGGAGCCAACCTTCTGCTGTTATTGAAGGGAAGATGAAGGAAACTAGGAAATCAAAAGAAATTCCTCATTTTCCGTTTTCTTTTCTCCAGTCTTCCTCTAATGCCTCCCATTGGAAGAACTTAATGGGAAGCCAGCTCACAAGGGAGCCTGGGAAATAGAGTTTGGACAGTCTCAGCCCTACTGTCACAAAGCAAATTATGAGAGTGTGTTCTTGGAGGTGAGGTACCATGGGTAAATAACGGATCCTGAGATGGCCCCAGCATTGTTGTATTTATTCATTTTGCCACCCAGCATCCATTCACCTTCTGCTGGAAAAAAACAATACCATTCCTTTTTTTTTTGGAAACCAACCTTTCCTCGTTCTCAGTCATGCTAGTAAGTTACAATGACCCACTCTCAGCTCAAGAGGTGAGACTTAAACGGCTTAAGCTAATCAGAAGCTCATACCACACTGGTCACAATGAGGAAGGTATAAAGAGACAATGTAACAAAATGCAATCAAATTGAGGGAAATGCATAGAGACTTCCTACAAATTCTGAAACAATGGAAGAAAGAATCTCAAGGCTGATCCCAAAAACCGGTAGAGTAGAGCGACTGCTAGTATTGCTGGAACTTGAGTCTAAGAATAAAGTCAATACATGAAAGAGAGTAGAGCTAACACAGAGACAGTCCAGGTCCTGCTGACACTGTATGAGCTTCAATCAAGCTAGAGCCAGCATTATCCCAGAACATCCGCATTTCAATAATCATATGCTCTTATTTTACTGAGCTAATGTACACTGTTACCTACAAAACACAATGCTCCAAAAAACTACTACCCAACAGTAGTAAATGTTACAAGAAGAATGTCTATTTCTGCAGGGGACCATTCACTACTTCTCCCTGCCCCACTATTATATTTATGGCTAAAGCTGAATTTTAAGCTCATAGTCAAAGACCGGGGCAAAGTTCAGTCATCCATAGAAAGATGAAATCCTGGAGCTAGACCGCACTAGTATGGTGTTGATAACCAAATAAATGGACTCAGTAAGCCAATTATGGAGTTATAGCCTGCCAGCTTCAAAAGAGTATTTGAGGTGGTTATAAAACATGAAAACACACAGAGTAGAATGATGCAAAATGAAAACAAACAGAAATCTGGGGAAAAAAAAGAGCACAAGAATAGATGCTGGCTGCAGCCTGTAGTTAAGCCCTGAGTTACCTCTGCTTTTCTTAATAATGAAAAAGAAAAGAGGAAACAAGCAGATGTATACAGTCTTCAGACTAGGAAGAAATGAAGCATACAAATTTGTTTGCCGAAGGAAGAGGCATCAACATTTACTTAGTGCTTACTACGTGTCAAGCACTTTCTGTGTGTTATTTCATTTATTTCTGTGAGTATCTTGGTGGGAAAGTGTTAGTTTCCAAAATTCGAGGATAAGAAAGCAGAGGTCATAGTAATTAAATACCTTGCCCATGGTCCTGGCCCTAGAAAGTAGTGCAGCCAGGGTTGAGCTCTGATTTACCTGGTTCCAAGCCCACTACTACCTATACTTAAAAGTTATACATTGATCAGGAGAAGTAAGCAAATATGTGTTTAGTGCCTAAGAGGATCCAATGATCTTTACATATACAGTTGACCTTCCCAACAGCCCAGATAGGTAACCAAACAACCCCCATTATACATATAGGCAAGCCATGGTGGACATTTTTCTTGGTGCTGAATTAAAAAAAAAAAGTTTCATTCTGAGAGGCTCCTCAAAGAAAAGATATTGGGTACTTGATAAACAATGTCTTTGATCTTAATTTGACAAAAACACAGAGTATTTTTCTGGGTGAGTGGTTCTTATATAAATGAAATATCAAATCCTAGCTCTGCAATGGCATGTCTGCAGGGAACTAAAACAGCCCAGGCCAGGCATTTTAGTTTCTGATGACCTTGCTAAATAAGAGGACAGAGCTTAGGGGATCCAGGAAAATGGGAACTAGCATGTTCCAACTGTCTCTCTCAAATTGTTCATGTCTTGAGCAGACCTGTGGGAAAGGCTGGGTCTCTGTCTATTTGTGCTGGATTCTCTAGACTACAACTAGAATGATCTTTCTAAAATGCAAATCTGAGCATGACATTCTCCTGCTTAAAAACCCTTATTAAAGGCTGCACATTGCCTTTGGGAAAAAGTCCAAGATTTTTAATTTGTTCCTTTATGACTAAGCCCTCACATGCTGGCCTCATTACCCTTCTCTTCTTCTTCCCAAACTCTATGGTCTAGTCATCCTGAGATACTTTTAGCCTCCCAATGAACCCTCTTCCCACCTACTGACATTTCTTCATGCTGCTTCTTCCTCTAAGGATGTCCTGTCTTTCACTGCCTCCTCCCCATGCCATCTGAGCATGGCCTACAACTATTCACATTCTGGGAACCAAATCAGACTTTTCCTTCCCCAGAAAGCCTTCTCTGTCTCAGTACTGGACTGAGATGACCTTAGCACCTGGGCTCATTTGCATACTGGCACTCCCACTGCCCCACCCTGGGGCATCTTTGTGTCTTTTTACATTGGGCTCATCCATTTATCTGTCAAAGTCTCAGGGCAGCTACCATGTCTAAGGTGTTTGTTGGATTAACCAATTGATACAATCAATAAATTAAGTGTATCGAGCATGAAGGGTCTTCATTGAAAGAAATTTCCATAAGTTTCAGTTACTAGATGCACAGGTAGAAAAGATGACAGCTTGTTGTGGAAGCCTGAATTCTGAGTTAAATTTTGCCCTAGACATAGGGATTATGCTGTGGACAAAAATAATGTATTGATTCAAAATGGACTGAAATTCAGTCACTGAAAGATGGTATCACCAGCCAAGCACCATGGCTCATGTCTGAAATTACAGCCCTTTGGGAGACTGAAATGGGCAGATCGTTTGAGCTCAGCAGTTCAAGACCAGCCTGGGCAACAAAGTGAAAACCTGTCTCCACCAAAAATACAAAAAATTAGCTTGTCGTGGTAGTGTGTGCCTGTGGTCGCAGCTACTGGGGAGGCTGCGGAACAAGAATTGCTTGAGTCCAGGAAGCAAAGGTTGCAGTGAGCCAAGATCACATCACTGCACTCCAGCCTGGGCAACAGGGAAAGATCCTGTATCAAAGAAAAAAAAAAAAGATGATATCACCTAAACTAGATGGACCAGCAGCCTCTGAGTCTGGAGGCTGTAATTTCACCCAGGAAGACAACCGGCCAGGGGACCTATAAGACAGAGCGTCTGATGTTCCTGCTCCCAGAACCCAGTATGGGTAAGTCCTGAGGTGGGGGAGAAGAAACCACTGCTACTTGAATTTTGGACATGAGAGCAGGAGACAAGGTCTGTCAATGCTCAGATTTATTTCAAAATTTATTTTGCTTCATTATAGCACAGAAAGTTATCTTGTGGGTCTATTCCTAGCTCAGTCTCCGGAACTACATGCAGAGTGGTCCAGAGAACACATACATCTTATACACTAGGCAGAATGCCAATTGCCCCAACTTCTCAATTCCTGGTCTCCTGAATGCCAGTGGAGTAAGGAAGTACAATTTGATAGAGCCCCAAAGTAGCCATCAAAGGCCTAGAATTGCTCTAGTGTCCTCTAGCTTAGGGGTCCTGTCACCCTGGGGCATATCTCCACCTCTCTGAGCCGGAGGTTTCTAATCTGTAAAATGGGGATAAAGATAGCTGTCTTGTCTACCTCGGGGGTTGTCGTAAGGATCAAATAAGATAATGGCTGTGAAAGAGCTTTGAACACTATAAAGTGCCATGGAAATTTGAGAGAGTGTGATTAAGAGAGTGGCTGCTCCCATACTTACTTCAAAGGGGAGAAACAGGGTGGAGAAGGCTGACATTCTCTGCTTTTGAAGTGCACAAGAGCAGCTCTCAGCAGAGAAAAAACAGCGTTGCTGCTTAAAAGGCAACTTTCAAAACAACCATTTTCTCTCTGAAGGGAGAATATAGTTCGGAGTACTTCAAAGGCTGGGGAAATTTTCCAGAAAAAAAAAAATGACGTTCTCAATCCAACTTTTAGTCAAGTCAGAGTTATTAAAAAAAAAAAAAAACAAAAAAGAAAACCTTCAGAACTCTTCACTTATTTAAAAAGAATTTTAATGCATTTAAAAATTAAAAACTGCTAAGAGGGGCAGACAAAGGCACAGTTTCCCGTTCCTTAAGATTGCACTGCGGAAGGTGGACGTGATGACTCTGCCCATCCTTCACTGCTTCCTCTGATTAAACATTCTCTCTGAGGCTTTCCTCCCTGCCTTGATAAATTTCAGACCAAGAATAAGTCACCAGGAATAGGCCCTTATCTTCTCCTATCCATCTCTGACACCTAGCTATCAAGCACAGTGAGATTGTTTATTCGGTTTTTCCTTCTCCCTCCTTTAAATATGGCAGCCTGCGAAAGATCAACTTCAAGAAGCCAGAGTAGAATTACAATATCCTACTCTGGCTAGGAGGGAAAAAGCAAACCCACCTCCAAGCAAGAGAAACTCCCTTTTAAAACAACCAAATACTGAAATAAATAAAACTCTGGCCTTCATTTTAGTGGGCAGAGAATAGCAATACAGGAGTACTTGGTCATGATGCCTGGGAGGTGAGCCAACTGGAACTTGGCCAAACCTATGTGGAAATGTAGCCATGTCTTCCTTCCAGCCTCCCGTCCCTTTCTGCAACCAACATTGTGCTGAGAAAGCAGCCTGGAGTTAAAGTCCCCAAGGTCCCAAGGAACCAAGGTTGCCCCTCAACTCTGCCCTTGAGGGACTGCCTAGTCCCCTGTGGCCATCACAGCAATGTGGTTACTGAGACACATGGCTTGTTTTCCCCATATATTGTATCTACACCTACAGAACATGATCAAATTGGATATCTCTTAGACAACATACAATGCTCAGATGGGTGTTTGTTGTTCTACTCTTATTAAGCATGCACAATCAGACACGGGGACGTATTGGGCAGGAGAGGGTTCCGAAATAATTCACTCTTCTGAAAGAGGTGACCCGCAGAGAGGAAGCTCTTTTCTCTCTACACCCCCCACCAGCTCCAGCCTCAGAGTTTATTTTTGCAAAGGGCTTTGAAGGCAGAAGTTAAAGAGACCTCAGTGGTCTGAAGTCAGGGAAAGGCAGCTGCCAAGGGAAGATTAGTCCCAAGGAAAGGAGAAAGAAGGCCCGCAAGCAGGGTGATGTCATAGGAGAGGCTGTCTAAGCCCCAGCTCTTCTGTTGCAGTTTTAAGCAACCCCGTTTAATTAAAGTTGTGCCTCTTGCTGGTGTGAGAGCAGTGGAAGTGTCAGTTTGCTTGTCAGGAGCTCCTTTGCCTGGAGCACAGATCGGAGCACCTTGGCTAAGTGCCAGGCTTCATCTCCAGCACAGATGGGAAGGCCAGGGGTAATTACCCCGCCCTGGCCAGTTGCCTTCCTGGGTGAAATTACAGAAAAGTAGAAGACAGCACTCCATCTGATTCTTATGCAGCACCACTTCCAGAGAAGTAATGAGGACAATTAAGCATAACGTTCTGGTTTGGGCAGGAAGGCTGTCCCAAACCTTTTCACTCCACGGATTGCTTTGCAGGAGAGTAAGCCTGAGATGGAAGTGTGCTGTGAACTGGCCCCAACCCAGTGATTTCTGGCCTTCAGCTCCACAAATATAACCAGGTGATGGTACTGCCTGAACTCTGCAGGGCATACACAGGAAGGGGTTTTCCCCCAGTCTTTGCCTTCAGTTGTGCTTTGTCAAGTCTCCCCTTCTCACCTTTCAAGTATATCTTGGGAAATCCCAGGCTTCTCAATTTAGTCTAGATCGCAAATTTGGATTTCACCTTCCTCATTGTGGGCCAGGCTTTGGCCATGGAGACTTGAAGTAGGGAGGAGACGGCACTGTCTGTCCTCTCACTCATTCCCATATTTCACACCTGGCATTGAGGAGAGTATGACCTCCCCCAGGGCGTGTCAACCAGTGGTCAGTGTGCCCAACACCCTTCCTGATAATATTACTCTCTCTTGGGGTCCACCTAGGCAGCTATAGACCTGATGTCTCTCCTTCATTCTTTCTGTTTTCCAAAGAGACCATCAAAGCCCACTTCTGTGTGTCTAGGGGAACAATGGCAAACAGAGGGTGCACCATCACTTTTTGGCGCAGACTGGTCCACAGTTTCTCCAATGCAGGTCTCTTGGAAAAGCCCTTTTCTTCAGCATGGAAAGAGGTTCTATTATATCACCTTCCTTCCATGCCTAGCTACTAATTTTGTAGACTAGGAAATTCAGATTCAGTCAGTAAGCACAAGATACCTTAGTGTCATGAAAAAATCTACAGAAAAGGCAGATCAGAATGCTTTGTTGAGTATGCAATTTGTAAGAAGTTGACACTTTAGAAATCACAGATCACTATCTGTGCCTCTGAGGTTATTGGGGGAAACGGCACTGTGGAAACAGTCTGACTGGGACCAGCATGTGGCTGGCAAAGAGTGAATGTGACCTTGGGCTTGCATGTATTTTGATGATGATAATGATGATAGTAAGAAAAATAACAAGGATTTATTGAACATGATGTATTGGACACCTCTCATAACCTTCCTCACATCTTTGCCGCCCTTTTGCTCCAGAGTTTATTGGGACAACCACCTTTTCTAACCTGATGGCTCCTTGCTTCAGCTGCACCTTGTCTCTCTTGCTTTATGTGGGGTAGTTTAGGAACCTGCTGGCACTTCCACATGCTGTCAGAAGGTATGAGAATGTTAACACACAAGAAAGCCATTCTTGGCCAATGGACAATGGTAAATGCTCCCCTCTTCACCCCTCAGGTGTACAATTCCAAGATACATGGCCTTGCAGAAGATCTCAGCAGGACTGAGCCCCAGTGGCCAACAGTGGTGAACAACTTAAGACAGTCCCATGTACTAGCCTTCCCTCCATCCTGCTTCACTCTTCTCAGGACCAGTATGTGAGTTTCTGGCTCCCGTTTTTATTTTCTGCCTTATCTTCCCACCAAAATTCTCTGCCTACAAGTCTACCTCGGGCCCCAGAAGGGACCCAGGCTAAACTGATGAACCACATTGAGTCAGTGCATTAAGTACTTTATTATTTGCTTTAGTCGTGAAGCAACCCTAAGAGGTAGGTACTATTTTATCCCCCTTTGTGGATTGGGAAAGTGAGGTACAGGGAGGGTTGAGTAACAGAAGCAGAGTGCCCTAGGGAAGGATTGGTGACTTCAGTAAACTCAGGTGAGAACCTGTCTCTCACCTGGACGGCTGTGTTTGCTTCTGGGCTCTGACACCATCACAGGAAGGTGTCCATAGGACGCCTCAGGAACAATGAAAGGACCAAAACCAAGCCTTAGGAGAAAGAATTGGAGGAAATAAATGGCTGAGCCCAGAAAACATTCAGAAGGCACATGACAGCAGCCTTCCCTTCAGGACTCCATGCCAAAGAGGGGATGATTTGTCCCGACTCGGTTGGGAAGACAGAACAGCCACACTACAGGGAGGCAGGTTTTTGCTCAATATAAAACAGAACTTTCTGACAGAGCTGTCCAACCACAGAATGAGTAAACCCTGGCACACTGCACACCTGATGCTAAAAGTGAGAAAGCTGAGGGTGTGTGATGGCCATTTAATGAGAATGCTGTAAGGAGAATCATATGGAGGAATTATATCAGATTAGAGTAGTATTCTAATTTTTAGCTCTCTCTATTCGCCAGTCTAAGAAAGCCTGCACCATGGCAATCCCTGGTGCTCCTTTGAATCCATGCTGCTCTTACAGCCACTAAGAGGTGAGATTTAACAGGGTATGGGGGAGCCAGATGCCTTTCTAAACTAGAAAGACACTGCTTGTTCATGAATGAACAAAAAAGTTTGTTCTGCTAAGTAAAGTGTAAAAGTGGGACCCTATCTTGAGATTAATTTCTATTCTCAGTAGTACTTCAAACAGGGATGGGTACAAAAAACATTCCCAGAAATGCCCTTAATATGCAACTAGGGTTGACATGGCTATCAGACTTAAGCCATCTATTAGCTCCAAATTGGCTTGATTCCTCATCTGCAAAAAGCCAGCTCTGCCCCAAGTCCGGTGAGGGGCTTGTAGCATCTTCCTGACTATGGAAGTCACTTTCCTCAAAACCCAATGGAGGCTGCATACCCACAGAAGGAGCCTGGAGCCAGACAGGGCAGATGTGGAACCAACCTGAAAAATGGGTCAGTGAGCCTGCTGAGTAGAGAGTTCCTGATCTTTTGGGTGTTGTGAGGGCTGAGTGGATGGATGAAAGGCTTTCTTCTGGAAGCTGGGTTGATCAAGGCTGCCCTCCACCCACAGATACAAGAGGTAGAAGACTGTTGTCACTAACCTTGCCCTTGTTGTGCAAATTGCACATGCATGGAGAGGGTCGGGCTGGAAGGGAGCCCCTTACCTCTATTCAGATTCTCAGAGAGAAGTGGTTTAGAAAACAGGAAGTTTATGGGGGAATTTAAGGAAATGAATAAGTGAAGGGCCAGGCTGGGAGAAGCCCAGCCTTCGTTGTGTACTCTATTCCTCCTCTAAGTCCACTGACTATGTACAACCAGGGTGAGCAGCCTCTGGCCCTTGGTGAAATTTGCCCCAATTTCTGGAGGAAGAGGCCCAGACTATGAGGAAGCTTTGAGCAATGAGTAATCAGTGAAGGTTTTAGGGCCACAAGCTACCTCAGCCCCACCTTGGCAGCTCTCAGGGTGGAGGAAAGATCCTCACCAATCAAGAATGTCGCCCAGGAGAGTGCTGTCCTCAGACTAAATGGACGGCCTAGGAGACTTGGACCCATCTCAGCCTCATCACGCCAAGAGGGAAAGGATTTGCACCTGGAGTCCTCCCAGTTCTCCTTCTCTCCACTGTAGCTCCCGGCCTGGACAGCTGCAGCAGCTTCGCAGGTTCTCCCTGTTTTCTCACTTGATTCGGGACCCATCCATTCTCCACACGGCAGCCAGGAAGAATCTTCCCCACATGAGTGTTTATCAGACTGTGCCACTTAAAATCAAGTCCCGACTCTGCTCCACAGCCTGTGAGGCCCTGCGTCATCAGCCCCTGCCCTTCTCTCTGGCTTCCCTTACCACACTCCAGCCACACAGCACTGTTCCTGCTTCCCACCTGCAAGTACTTGTCCATGCAGTTCTCTCTACCTGGAGCCTGCACTCTCCATCCTTCATGTAGCTACTCTTTCTCGTCCTTCAGGGTCAGTTTTTTTTCTTTTTTTAAATTGAGATGGAGTCTCACGCTGTCACTGGAGTACAGTGGCACAGTCTTGGCTTGCTGCAACCTCCACCTCCTGGGTTCAAGCAATTCTCTTGTCTCAGCCTCTGGAGTATCTGGGACTACAGGTGTCTGCCACCATGTCCAGCTAATTTTTGTATTTTTAGTAGAGACGGAGTGTCATTATTTTGGCCAGGCTGGTCTCGAACTTCTGACCTCATGATCTGCCTGCCTTGGACTCCCAAAGTGCTAGGATTACAGGCATGAGCCACCACGCCCAGCCCTCAGGGCTCAATTCGAAGCCTCCTCCTAAGAGTCCTCCTTTGACCTCCCAAACCAAAGAGCCCCTGAGCATGTTTGCCTTCTGATCCATTCCTTGCCCACCCTGATATTTTGTATCTTGGGGTAGGAGGGGATGGGGAAGGCTGATTACCGCAGGTTGTATTTTCCATAGTCCCTTATCCACTGGCCTCTGGCAGGTTCAGCCAGTGGGAAGATGGATAGGATATTTGAGGGGGAAGAAAGGAAAAAGCTGGGGGATTCTCCTCCCCTTTCTCACTGCCTTGCGTATCTCCAGCAGCTTTTGAGGCAATTGGAAGCTTTGAAGGGTGTTAAGCAAAGGAGGCATTGTCTTATTTTTTTAAAAATTACTATGATCGCTGTGTGGAAAATGTGTTGGACTTGGGGAAAAGATTTAGGAGCATTCCCAGTGAGAAATGGTAATAGCTTGGACTAGGGTGATTGCGACTCAGAGGGAGAGAAGTAGACATATTAAAGCTGTCTTTAAAGGAAGAATTAACAGAACTTCGTGACTATTTGGATGAGATGCTTGAGGGAGAGGTAAGGTTGGGAACGACTTCCAGGTTTCTGGCTTGAACAACTGTGTAGATAGAGATGTCATTTGTTACCGTGACAAAAACTAGGATGAAATGGATATTGTTCTATTTATGGAGGAAAAGTTCCTACACCTTTCTGTGGTCTTTCTCCCTCAACCTCTATACCATTTATCTATCTATCTATCTAATCTATGATCTAACATCCATATGTTTATTTATTATCTATTATCTAGCTATCATGCCTTAAAGTTTGGATTATGTTGTGATTTGACTTTCCAGTTGTTTGTTCTTATTATATAGGTATCATTTGCATTTTGTGTATTGACTTTATATTCTGTACTTTGTCAAGTTCATAAATCAGATTCTATAGAATATTTTGGTCTATAAATTTCTAAATAATTATTAATTATTATTAGTTGGCTATCTCCTCCTTAGCTGACATAATTATTTATGTAAACAATTACATTGTCTATAAATTACATTGTAATTTGTCTATGTAATACAGCATTATTTAAAACAGGCACTATGCCATATATGCAGTAAATTATATTGTCTATAGTGAGTTTTACTTCTTTGTTCATAATCTTTGTGACTTTGCTTCTATATCTTGCCTTATTATAATGGCTAGAACCTCACATACAATGTTGCATATTAGGGGTAAGAGGGAATATTCTTGCCTCGATACCAATCTTAGGGGGAATGTGTTAAAAACTTCAAGTATAATGTTAGCTATAGGATTTTTTTTTTTTTTGGTAGATACTTTGCATCAGCTTTAGGCTATTTCCTCCTATGCCTGGTTTCTGCGAGTTTTTACCATGGATAGTTACTGAATTTTGTCAAATTTTAAAAATATCTCTTGAAATAACCACATTTTCCCTTTGTTATTCTTTTTTTAAAAATTCCACTGTATTAAGGCATAACCAACATACAAAAAGCTGTACATATTTAATGTGTACAACTTGAACGTTTGGAGATAAGTATATACCTGTGAAATCATCACTGTAATCCATGCTGGTAACATCTAGCCCATTCAAAAGTTTCCTCTTGCCTTCTTTATTATTATTAGTATTATTTTGTGATGAGAACACTTAACATAGATGTACCCTCTTAGCAAATATTTAAGTGTGTAATACAGCATTATTTAAAACAGGCACTATGCCATATTTACAGATCTCTAGGACTTATTCATCATGTATGACTGAAACTCTGTACCTTTTAACTAATGCCTTTCCATTTTCCTCTCTCTGGCCCTGACAACCACCATTCTACAATCTGCTTCTATAAATTTGGAGCCACCCCTCCAAGATATAAAGCAGCTTCTAAGTCAGATCTCTGCCTCCTTAGCTGAGTGAGATAATGGTCCACCTAAGATCCACCTCTCTGTACCATAACAGGGAAAGCCAGACAGAAAGCTAGGTGAACTTGTGACCATTGGGTAAGTGGTGTCCTGTAGTATCTGTCCTTGTGTGTCCAGCTTATTTCACTTAGTATAATGTCCTCTTGTTTCATCCATGTTATCTCAAATGATAGGATTCCCATCTTCTTAAGGGCTAAATAATATTCCATTAGATGTATATACTGATTTTCTTTGTTCATTTACCTGTCAATGGATATTTAGATTGCTCCCATATCTATTTTGAGTAATGCTGGGATGAGCATGGAGTGTAGATATTTCTATGAGGTGCTGGTTTTAATTCTGCATTCTTGGGATAAATCTTACTTGGTCAAGTGTTTTACTGTTTTTATGTTGTGCTGGATTCAGCTTGCTAATATTTTTTTAGGGATTTTTTATGTTAATGTCTATCATTTTTTTCTTATAATGTATGTGGATTTTATACCTAAGATGTGGGCTTTTTTGTGGGGTTCTCATCTGAATATTCCAGGGACTCAGCAAGGACTCTTCACTCTAGCTAGATCCAAACTCTAAGGTCTCTGAATACTGTGAGACCTCTCATACCCCTGTCCAGCCTTCACCCTGCAGCACCTGCTCCCTGCTGACCATTACAGGTCCTTTCTCTATGCACACAGAGCCATCCCTCCCAGATATGCAGCAGCTTCTAAGTTGGCTATCTACCTCCCTAGCTGAGTGAAATAATGGTCCGCCTGGGATCCACCTCTCTGTGCCAAGGTAGGGAAAGTGTCCCCAAACAGAAGGCCAGGTGAACCTGAGGCCATCTCCTTTTCTCAAGAATTATAGTTCTGCTGTGCCTATTTTCCAACAGCTGTAAACAATTACATGTATTTATTCACTTTTATAGAAGATGATGGTAATGATTTTTTCTTTTAGTTGTTTATTATAAAGGATATTGTAAAGAATAAAGAGATGTATAAGGTGAGGTGTGGGGAAAGGGATATAGAGCTTCCATGCCTTCCCTGGGAATGCCACCCTCCAGGAGCTTCTACAAGTGCACCTGGCCGCAAGCTCTCCAAACCCAGTTCTCTTGAGTTTTTGTGAGAGCTTCATGACATCAGCATTCTTTACCCCCAGAGTATAGGGCCAGACCTTCTTTGTGGGGGGTCTTAAGACCCACAAAATGATTAAGATTTTAATGATAATAGTGTGGCTCTATTTTTTGCTGAGCACTCAGTTGGTCATTTTTATTAGGAAAGAGGCATTTTAATTCAGACAAGTTTCCTTAATTTCTTCACTGATGAATGCCTTCCTTCCATTTTCTCTGTTCTCTCTCTTGAAAATTTCTATTATTTAGATTTTAGATCTCTGAGATATTGTTAAAATATTCTTTGATTTCTCCTCAATATTGCTTTCCTTTTTTTTTTTTTTTTTTTTTTAGACATAGTCTCACTCCGTCACCAGGCACCAGGCTGGAGTGCAGTGGCGTGACCTCGGCTCACTGCCACCTCCGTCTCCCAGGTTCAAGTAATTCTCCTGCCTCAGCCTCCCGAGTAGCTGGGACTACAGGCGTGCGCCACCACGCCCAGCTAATTTTTTTTATATTTTTAGTAGAGACGGGGTTTCACCACGTTGACCAGGATGGTCTCCATCTCTTGACCTCGTGATCCGCCCAACTCGGCTCCTTTAGTTACTTTAAATGTGTAAATTATTTTTTATTACAGTCATCCTGTTGTGCTATCAAATACTAGATTATATTCATTCTTTTTAACTATTTTTTTAGACTCATTAACTATCCCCACTCCCTCTCATCCACTTTCCAGCCTCTTGTAACCATCATTCTATGCTACATCTCTGTGAGTTTATTTTAACTTTTGGTTCCCACAAATAAGTGAGAACATGTGAAGTTTGTCTTTCTATGTGTGGCTTATTTCACTTGATGTAATGACCTCCAGTTCCATCTATGTTGTTGCAAATGACTGGATCTCACTCTTTTTTATAGCTGAATAGTACTCAGTATACTGTATATATGTACTACATTTTACTTTTTCATTCCCCTGCTGATGGACACTTAGGTTGCTTCCCAATCTTGCCTACTGTGCATAGTGCAGCAATAAATATGGAAGTGCAGATATCTCTCATACACTGATTTCCTTTATTTGAAATACATACCTAGCAGTGGAATTGCTGGATCATATAGTAGCTCTATTTTTAGTTTTTTGAGGACCCTGCAAACTGTTCTTTTATAGTAGTTGTACTAATTTACATTCCTACCAACAGTGTACGAGGATTCACTTTTCTCCACATCCCCATCAACGTTTCTCATGGTCTGTCTTTTACTTTCCACAGTGGCTGAAAAATTTACATTCCCACCAACAACATAGCAATCACTTTTCTCTGCAACCTCACCAACATCTGTTTTTTGTTTTTTGGTGTTTTTTTTTTTTTGACTTTTAATAATAGCTACTCTTACTAGCGTGAGATGATATGTCATTGTGGGTTTGATTTGCATTTCTCTAATGATTAGTGACGAGCATTTTTCATATATTTATTGGCTGCATTTATGTCTGCTTTTGAGAAGTATCTGTTCAAGTTTTTTGCCCATTTTCTAATGGAGTTATTTCTCTTTTGTTCAATTGTCTAAGATCCTTACAAATTCTGGATATTAAATCTTTGGCAGATGCATAGTATATGAGTATTTTCTCCCACATAATTGGATTGCCTCTTAACTCTGTTGATAGTTTCTTTTGCTATGCAAAAGCTTTTTAGTTTAATTAGGTCTCACTTATCTATTTTTTGTTTTGTTGCAATCACTTTTGGGGACTCAGTAATCAATTCTTTGCTATGGCTGATGATCAGAGGGTATTTCCTAGGTTTTCATCGAGGATTTTTGTAGTTTTAGGTCTTACATTTAAGTCTTTAAGTATTCTTGAGTTAATATTTGTGTATGGTGAAAAGCAGAGATTCAGTTTGATTCTTCTGCATATGGCTAGCCAGTTTTCTCAGCATCATTTATTGACCAGGGAGTCATTTCCCTATTGCTTGTTATGCTCAACTTTGTTGAAGACCAGATAGTTACAGATGTACCTTTATTTCTGAGTTCTCTATCCTATTCCATTGGTCTATGTGTCTGCTTTTGTACCAATATCATGCTGTTTTGCAAATAAGCCTATTTTTATATAAATTACCCATTCTCTGGTATTCCTTTATAGCAATACAAAGGAACTAATTCATTTCCATGTCTTGGCTATTGTGAATAATTCTGCAATGAAAGTGCAGAATTTCCACTTCGATTTCTTTTGATATATACACAGAATTGGAATTGCTGGATTATATTATGGTTCTACTTTTAATTTTTTGAGGAGCCTTCGTACTGCGGCTGTACCATTGGACAACCCACCACCAGTGTACAACGATACCGATTTCTGCACATTCTCGTAAATACTGGTTTTCATTTGTATTTTTGATAATGGTCATCCTAACCGGTGTGAAATGTTATTTCATTGTATATTTGACTTGCATATCCCTGATGATTAATGATATTGAACGACTTTTTATATACCTATTGCCATTTGTATATCTTCTTTGGAAAAATGTCTATTCAAGACCATCACCTATTTTTAAATCATGTTTTATTTTGTGGGTTTTTTTATATTGAATTATAGAAGTTTCTTATATTCTGCATATTAACCTGTTACCAGTCAAATTGTTTGCAGATATTTTCTCCCATTCTTTAGGTTGCCTTTCACCCTAATTGTTCCTGTGTTGTACAGAAGCTTCTGGGTTTGATGTAGTCTCACTTGTCTATTTTTGCTTTTGTTGCCGGATATTTTGTGCAGATAATAACTAGAAATTTTGATGCTTATTGAATCTAGTAATGGGAAGAGATTTGGATTTCAACAAAGTGATAAACTTTAAAAATGTGTCTTCACACTATTCATTTAAACAAAAAGAAAGAAAACCATTGTAGTGGACACTGTGCATTGCCTTTCAACATTCTTTCCATCCTCTTCCCTTTGTGTGCCAGCTCATATAGTTTTCAAATTTTACACTGATTCATATTAATCATGATACTGTCATTCCCTCTTGCCAATAGTTGAAGAAATGAGACATAAGTCAAGCAGTGTACAGCTTTTCCCTATAGGCAGGGGTTATAGGGAAATGGACCCATGAAGATCTCTGTCTTCCCTGGACCTCTGTTAAAGGATGTGAGGCCTGAACCAACCTAAGCATGAGGCTGACACATTAAACCAAGAGCATTGGTTGGAAAATGAAGCCAGAAGCTCTATAGCAAAACCAAAGCCTGCGCTACTTGAGGACTTCTAGCTACCATATTTTATCCAGCTTGAGGACATCTAGCTACCATTTTTTGTCAAATCTAATACACCGCCATTGTGAAATACACATTTTATGTACCAATAAGACAAGAAAAACACCACTGTCCCATGATGTAATCCTTTCTTTATCCCTTAGATTTTTTAAAAAAAATTTTCTTGCTGAAACAGCTTCTTTAGATTTATTTAGATATAGATTTTCATTACATATGCTTTTATATATGATAATAAGGAGCAGATGGAAAACAAATTTAAGGTCATTTCAAAACTTCTCACACTCAATCTGGCTCTCCTTAGGTCTAGGTTTCTCCACATACTTTCCCTCCCTGTGCCATCAAGACCATTGAATACACATTTTTTAAAAGAATCGCACACTGCTATCTTCAGGACTTTGTTCTAAACCAACAATACCTAATCCTTCAAATATTGATGTGCATGTCCAAGTAATCACATCATTATACTCACTATCTGGCCAACAGTGATTATAAGATGCAGTTTGAGATATTAAAATATGGAAAATGTATATCTCAGAATTGCTGAAATATAGTATATATGCCAAGGAGATATAGTAGGTATGCCACTGAAGTAATAAAAAAATAAGGACTTTTTTAACTTTATTTTTTATTATCTATTTTTTATTACTTCAGTGGACCCTATCAACATGAAAACATGCCCCCTGAGAGGCCACCCTGCCTCCTGCCATTATTTCTAAATTATGTCTTTAGAACCATGTTGAAAAACTAGAGAGCTGGAGCCAAGCAGAGTGTTTGTGTGGAAGGATTTTGTAAAGCAACAGTGATTTGCTGCTTGAAGGGTGAATTATTAGTGTGACTTTCCACACTATTAGAAAGCAATTCTTAAAGGTTATAGAAACTGGTTGGTAGTAGATATCACAGTCACAGCCATATTGCAACTCATAGCTCAACTCACCAAAACTGAGTAATATTTGACATTACTTGTCTTAATATAAATTAAAATTTGGTATTATTAATTTAAAAGAAAATTTTCAAGAGTAGTATTCTATTTAAGTACAATAAGTGATTATCTGTGCTTTGGGCCATTAAAAAGGGGGTTGGAGGCATGTTTTTCATAGAGTATGAGGTGTGGCAGTTAACTAGAGCCTGGAAGCTATCTTTATAATAGAGTACAAGTTAAGTGTAAATATATTTGAGTTAATAATATTACTTTTACAAGATAAATAATCTTATCTTGAAACTAAATATCCTTCAAAGCCACTTGTGTACAACAAATGGGTTCTTAGCTTGAATCTCCCAATATTCCGTACCAGTCCTCCACTAAAACAAAACATTATTTAAACCCCCAAATATATTTTGATCTCTAGAGAAGACAGAAGACAATGAAAGCAGTAATTAAAAAAATATAAAAAGCTATCATATATTAAATTCTTTATATGTGACAGGCACTGTGTTATGCACTTAATACACAGTGCCCCATTTAACCTTCACTCATGAAGTGGTCAGTTTTAATATCACCACTTTATTAAATATAGAAGAGAAAAACTGAGGCTTGGAAGCACTAGAGAACTTGCCTGCAGTTCTGTTGGGAAATGCGAAGTTGTGAATCAAACCTGGTCTTTTAATACCCTACACGTATTTGCTTTACTTTACCTACCTCATTACTTTTTAACCTTAATTTCTAAGGTGATATAGTAAAGCCAAGGACCTCTTCTAGATTTCCCAGGCAGATCAAAAAGGGACTTTACTCAACTCTCCCCAGTGTATTGAATTTGGTAATACTTATTTAAATATATAATCTGCTCAAATTTTTTATTTCCTCCAGCAAACTAGGATATGGGAGAAATGTTTGAAAGATGCCTAACTTAGGCATTGGGTAAAGGATTGGCAACATTTAAATATTTTCTTGAAATTTATGCTGACTTTCGGGGTCCATTTTTAATAGATAATATTTGCTTGTATATAAGTATGGAGAAAGAGAAGATGACAGAGAGAAATAGTGATAGAGGTGGATATAGACACATGGATATAACTTCATAGTATGGGTGTTGAAAATCCATAACTTATTGCTCAATAGGAATATTCAGCACTGCCTATGGGCACAAGGTTGGGCAATCCTGGGTTCAAGTTCTTGCTTACTGGCTGAGTGACCTTGGGCAAATTATTTAACTTATCTGAGTTTAATCCCTTCATCTATAAAATAGGGAAAGCATTATTAATGCTTTCCTTTGACAACTGTTTTGAAGTTTTGGAATGGTATATGTAATGTGCCTTACACAATGTTGATACATTCTTATACTCATTCATTCATACATTTCTCCACTTACTATTCCCTGAGCACTTACTATGTTCCAGGCACACTTCTAAGTATTAAGGATACAGTAGTAAACAATCAAACAAACTAAGATACCTACCCTTTCAGATAAAGTATATGATTTTGTGGGGAAAACTGCATCAAATTTGAAAATCATACCAAAAAAAATATATATATATATATAAAATACAACTGAGAAAAGTGTGTCTGGACATAGCAACTAACTGAAAGAGCTCCCAATGGCCATAGCTGGAACAATTTGAATAATGAAAGTATTGACCCGGTGCTGTGGCTCATGCCTGTAATTCCAGCTCTTTGGGAGATGGAGGCAGGCGGATCACCTGACATCAGGAGTTTGAGACCAACCTGAAAAACATGGAGAAACCCCATCTCTACTAAAAATACAAAAATTAGCTGGGCATGGTGGTGCATGCCTGTAATTCCAGTTACTCGAGAGGCTGAGGCTTGAACCTGGGAGACAGAAGTTGCGGTGAGCTGAGATCGCGCCATTGCACTCTAGCCTGGGAAACAAGAGCAAAACTCCATCTCAAAAGAAAAGGTATTATTGGGTTATAACCCAAAGTGTAAAATAAATATTCATGAGTCAATTCTGATTTAAATAAATGATTAAATAAATAGGCACAAAGAGACAAATCTCCCATGCAAAAGAATTCCAAATAATATAAACAGATATTATGCCCAAAAGGAGAATGAACATTACTTTCTATTCCCTAAATGTGAGCTATGCATAGTGACTTCCTTTCAAAGGGTACAATATGGAAAGGGAAAGGAAAGAATAATTTTTCAATGGAGAAAACTGACAAACACTATTTTATCTAGATGGTCAAAGTCAGTATCAACAGCCATGTATCATGTTGCTAGTATATATCCTTGATAGAATGTAATAAAGGCAGCGTTTTACCTCTGTGATCTTTCTACCAAACCTGCAACCCTAGTCTAATAAGAAAAACATCAGATAAATTCCAATTAAAGGACATTCTATAATATACTTGATCAGTATACCTCAAAACTGTCAAGGTCTTCAAAAACAAAGTCTAAGAAACTGTCACAGCAAAAAGAGAGCTTAAGTAGACGTGATGAATAAATGTGTATGGTATCCTCAATGAGATGCTATGACAGAGAATATGAAGTAAAATCTAAGGAAATCTGATGAAAGTATGGATTTTGGTTAAAAATAATACCCATATTGGCTCATTAACTATAACATGTGTACTATGCTAATGTTATGTTAATAATAGGGGAAAAGGGTGTTGGGTATATAGAAACTGTACTATCTTTACATTTTTTCTGTAAATTTAAAGTTCTTGTAAAAATAATGTTTATCTTAAAGAAACAGTTGCAAAAAATCTAGAATGGACATGTCCCAAACCTTAATCAATATTTTTTCAAAAGGTTTAAAAAATTCACCTAAAGAGAGGCATATGGAAGTAGTGAGCAGGCGATTGCTAGATTTGACTTTCGTATGTGTAGGTATATAAATGGCTTCCTGAGGTGGTCCTGGTGAAGCTGAGTTAGAACTCATTAACGAGGAGCTACTGTAGTTTTTATTCTGATTAGATTTGTTAGTATAACAAAACAAAACAAAAAAGGATCTTTGCCTCTTTATCTGGAAGCCCATACTATTAGAGTCACTCATTGAGTTTGCCTAGCCAAGGACCACTGCCTGGGAGAGAATAAGTTATGAAAGTATGAGTTCCCTCCAAGACACCACCAGTAGCCATCAGTCTACGAAGGAAATCAATGTGTATTAAATGCTTTTATGCTCAGCAAAGCAGCAAGCCTTTACATAGAGTATTCACCTCACTCTTTGTAGCACTCCTGAAGATATGAAAACTCCATTTTACAGATGAGCAAACTAAGGTTCAGAAATTATATGGCTAGACCTCCCAGAGCTCAGACTTACATCTTTTACTCCTGCCTTTTCCATACTACCTAGAATAATGTGTTTATTTTATATGCCATGGAGAGCATAGCCCTAATGAGATAAAACCATTTTTAAAGGCTTGCCCTGGTCACAGTTGTATAAGAATATACAAAATGCACAGGATGATAAAAATGTCAGTCGACTACTCTGGTAAATTTTTTTTTTAAGTATAGTAAAAAATAGCTCCCCTGGCATAAAGTCAGCAGTCAGATGTTTGAACTCAGAGGAACTTAGCAAAGTAGGTCTTGCTGAATTAAGTGTGCCTTTAATTGGTGTTTTGGTTGAATGTACCTTTTGCAGCAAATGAATCCACAATAACTATCATTAACACGAAGCTCATTTTCCAACTGAGTGAACAGAACTGGGTGAGGTTGTAAAGTGTGGTTGTTCCATTTTCAGTAGTGCTTTATTGTGTGAAGTTAATGCATTAGAAGTAATCCATGTGGACAAGCCAAAATATTTCCATCAACAAAATCCAGAAATATTTTGGTTGGCCAAAGCAAACACAACCTGGGATGCATTTTAAACCATTAGCTGACTTCCTCTCTAATCCTCCTACTCCAAGATTTAGATATAATAATACTACCATGAGCTCCAAACACAAACACACATTTAAATTTATGTTTTGACACAAACTCAATGTACTGTGAATCCTTTCACTTTCTCTTCTATATTTTTGTCAGATAACAAATAATGGAACTCCCTCCTTTTTCTCTTATTACTAAATCCTTCTGAATAATGAACTAATCATATTATTGAAACTCATGTTTTACTTAAATAATCTATAGTCAACATTCATTGGATGCTTACAAATACCAGACAATAGGCTAAGTGTTTTATAGAATTATCTTAATTAATCCTCAAAATACCCTATTTTATATGAAAAAACAGTTAAGAAACATGGAGAGTAGTTTGAGACACTTCAAAATGTATTTAATAGTGGATAAAGTATACATTATGTAAATTACATCTCAACAAAACTGTTTTAAAATAGATCTACATTTATCATCTGTCTTTCTCTATCATCATCTATAAGTGAGATCCAGAAGAGAGTACAGGGAATGGTGGAAAAATTATAGTAAAGAGATAGCAGCTGATCATTTCTAGAACTGAATAAAATCTAAGTTCTCTGAGAGGAAGCCCTAGATACACTCCAGTGAATCTGAAAAAAGAAAGTGAGACAATTTTAACAGAATATATGCATTGGAAGTCCTCCTTTATCAATCCCCTCAATCTCACATCCTCTTTCACAAGCCACTACTAGTAACAGTTTGATGTATGGGAACACATATATAACTATATATTTTTGCAAATAAATTATGCAGTTTGCTATGTATGTGTTTTTAGTAAAAGGGATCATACAATATAATCGCTGTGCAGCTTTCTCTTTTCATGTAACAATAAACCATGAGGATGTTGACATGTAACTCTGTATGAATCTTGGTTTTTATTTATTGTAAGGTTTTCCATTTTTAATGCTATTTAAAAATATTTGTTAATTTTTTTCAAATTCAGAGAAAAATAGAGAAGTTAATGATCCTCCCCAAAAACAAAACAAAAATACTCCATTTTAGAGAGAAGGAAATTTAAATAATTCCATCAAGATTTCACAGCTCATGAATAGGAGTTCTAAACTTGAAGTAAGCAGGAAAGCTAGCTTAAGGGCCCAAATGCTTAGCCCCTGCACCTTCCTACCAGATACTTAGTAGTGTTACTACTCAGCCAGTGCACTCCAGTACTGACCTCCCAGTTCGAACCTAGAACCCACCAAGTTCTAATGTCAGAAGTGAAGTTTTAGAGTTTCTTACTTCAGTTCTTTATGTTCTCCTCCAAATTCAACCTTTGCCAGCCCTGTATAGGCCACTTCCTTATGGGACTCAGTTACCTCAATTACTAAAAAAGAGTCAGACTGAAAACTTTTCCAAATCTCATATTCTCTTTCTTTTCCTGTGGATTGGAGCTTCTGATCTGATGGTCCACACAAAGGTTTACTCTGAGCTTCCTACTTGCCAGAACTTTAACCCCATCAGGTACACCTAGGAGTCATAGTACAACAAGTTGGTAGAGTCACGGTCACAGAATGAAAGAATCACAAGATTTTACCACTAGAAGGGAAGTTAATGGTTATAGGATGCCGATGAGTACCCAGGTGATGAGGGGCAACACAAAAGCAGAAGCCAGCAGCTCCCAATGCCATTTCTTCCTAAAGCCAGACTGAACTTAGCTACGCATCAAGGTATTTATACCCAAGTTCTGTTTCTTTCTCTGATTATTTTAGTAGAACAAAATGTAAGAAAGAGATTGGTGAACAATAAATAAAGATCACCAAAAACTGAAAAACAAAAGAAGGCAAGAGAACATCCACAGCCACCACCCTGCTGGTAGAGGGTGGGGAAGAAAAAATATTTGCCGGCTACTTAAAATATGCCCATCCTGCTCTATGCACTGTAAAAAGTATTCTGCAAACAGCCACTCTTCAGCAGGCTTTTATCTATAGATGATAGATAGATAGATAGATAGATAGATAGATAGATAGATAGATAGACTGATAGATAGATGATAGATAGATAGATAGATTATATATGTATGTATATATTTATATATATATGCATAATCTCACTTATGGTACAAACACATAGATCATTTAATCACTTTAAAAAAGTATAATTAGAGATTAATAGTCCTACTTTACAAATAAGAACACTGATATTCAAAGACATTAAGACACCTTCCAAGGCCCCTCAGTGAGTCAGGGGCCAAAGCCTGTGCTCTTTGCTTCACCCCATGCTGGTTCCTGCTGTGAGAGCACTATGCAGAAAATATTTAACATCATTATCTCATTTTCAAAACAGAAAAAAACCTGTACCCCTTCCTCTAATTACTTTCCAGAGTTGATATAAGGATAAAATACAACTATATATGACAATGTCTTAACTTCCACAGTGATCTATGAAACTCAAAGCAAATTCACATTGTTCACCCCACAGTGTAAATACATAATGTTGTTAACCAAACCATGCAGATGGGATTAGACCTTGTGACAGAAAACGCTATGGTTTTCAGAGCAGTGTACTTTGAAAACACATAGAATCACAGTTTCATTTTTGTTTGTTAGGATAATAGAAGAAATACAGTTAATGTTCAAGACTTCTTTTAAGACTGATTAATATAAAATTAATATAGGTGAATATTTTTATCTTTTGTTAAATGTAAGGGGTAGGAATGCAGTTTCATTACATAAATATGTTGCATAGTGGTGAAGTCTGGGCTTTTAGTGTAACTATGACCCAAAAAGTATACATTGTACCCATTAAGTAATATTAAATAATATCTCATCCTTCATCCCCCTTCTATCCCCTGACCCTTACAAATATGTGAAAATATTTAACATAAATCTCTCATTGGACTAAGCACTTTCCATCACATCTCTCCTCTGAGTCTCACAGGAACTCTATGAAGCGGGTGCTGTTATTATCTCCATTTCTCTCTCTCTCTCTCCACGCACATTTGCTGGGAGTTGTTTTATTCTTGTAAATTTGTTTAAGTTCTCCGTAGATTCTGGATATCAGCCCTTTGTCAGATGGGTAGACTGCAAAGATTTTTTCCCATTTTGTTGGTTGCCAGTTCACGCTAATGATAGTTTCTTTTGCTGTGCAGAAGCTCTTAAGTTTAATTAGATCCTATTTGTCTATTTTGGCTTTTGTTGCCATTGCTTTCGGTGTTTTAGTCATGAAGTCTTTGCCCATGCCTATGTCCTGAATGGTATTGCCTAGGTTTTCTTCTAAAGTTTTTATGGTGTTAGGCCTCATGTTTAAATATTTAATCCATCTAGAGTTAATTGTTGTATAAGGTGTAAGGAAGGGGTCCAGTTTTATCTTTCTGCATGTGGCTAGCCAGTTTTCCCAACACCATTATTAAATAGGGAATACTTTCCCTGTTGCTTGTTTTTGTCAGGTTTGTCAAAGAACAGATGGTTGTAGTTGTGTGGCATTCTTTCTGAGGCCTCTGTTCTGTTCCATTGGTCTATATCTCTGTTTTGGTGCCAGTACCATGCTGTTTTGATTATGGTAGCCTTGTAACATAGTTTGAAGTCAGGTAGCTTGATGCCTCCAGCTTTGTTTTTTTTTTGTTTTTTTTTGTTTTGTTTTGCTTAGGATTGTCTTGGCTATGCAGGCTCTTTTTTGGCTCCATATGAAGTTTAAGATGGTTTTTTCCAATTCTGTGAAGAAAGTCATTGGTAGTTTGCCATTTCTAGATGTGAGAATAGATGCTTTGAGAGTAAGATGACTTACCTGAAAGTAGGTAACCAGTGAGTGGTTGAGTTGGGTTATTAACCCAAGTAACTGGGCTGCAAAACCCATGCTTTTTAACATTATACTCAACCAGCTTTTAAGACTGAGATGATTGTTTTTAAGATCTGCTGAAAGTATTATGGAAACTGCAAAGCACATTTGAAAGGTTAATCTCCATTTAGCATAAGCTACAAATAACACAAATTGAAAATTAGGCTCCTCAAATATAGCCTCAGTTTTGTTTGAAAGTTTAATATTCTCTTCACAGAAATCTTGGTATTAGTTTTAGCTTTCTTTTTTATTCTATTTGAAAATGTATGAATGAGTACAACTAGCATTTTATTATTCCACTTTTGTTACTCTCCCAAGTTCTTCTAGTATTTATTAACAAAGTCAGAAAAATTGCCCTTATTTTATTGATAAATGTTTTCTACTTGGATATAGAAAGCATGGATTTGATGAATTAGTCCTGATTTAAATTCTGGCAATTATAGTGGCCAGATCTAGTTTTTATTTGGGAAGAAATGAAAAAATACTGCCTAAATTGCTGTATTTAGCTTCTCAGAGTCATCTGTTACCTTGAAGAATTCAAAATATCAATTGGTCATAAGGAGCAATACATTTGTGTGAAAGCAGAAACAAATATTATGCTTTTTTCATAATCTTGTCTGCTGTGTGTGTGTGTATGTGTGTGGTGCACACACAAACATATGTGTATTCTTATTTTAACTTTGCTTCCTCCAGAGTGTCCTCAACCTTTTGAAAAGAATATATCTCTTTTTATCAAAGGTTAGTAAAATTAACTCAAAAAATAGTTAATGATATCATCATTAAAAAAAAAAGGTTATATGATAACTCCTTCTCAGGTCATTAGCTAAAAGCTAGTGCCGATTTTTCTGTGGAAATCTGTTTCTTTACAGTAAACAGAATAGAGCCGATTCTAGTGCAGATTATCTGTATGTTCTAACATGACTAAAAGAATACGCTAGATTTGGTAACCGGATTTTCCTTTCTAAAGTTGCTCTTTTACACAAAATCAGTATTTGCTTTTATGTTGGTTAAGCTAGATAACATTTCTTTAAAAAAAAAAACCACACATTTAAAAATTCTAATTTCAAGAACATTCTTTAAACAAAGGGGTAAGGATGAAAAGGAACAAGGAAAGGTGGGAGGTTCTTAACTCAGGGTGAAAGGGCAGGGTCAGGCTAGCATCCCGCTGTCATGGTTTTTAGATGTAGCCAGGGCTTTATTAAATTCCTAATTTCTCATCTTATCCTACAATTATGTATACTAAAATACCATTCTAATGTGCCAGGAGAACAAGATGCAATTTCTGAAAGCACAAAATAAAGAGGGAGGGTGGGAGGGTGAGAGAGAGAGAGAGAGAGAGAGAGAGAGAGAGAGAGAGAGAGAATGTGTGTGTGTGCGTGTGTGTGTGTGTGTGTGTGTGTGTGTGTGTGTGTGTGTTTAATCAACTCAACACTAGATGGCTCTAGTTACAAAACCAAAACATTTTCAAAAATCTAAAACTCTGGGGTATGACATACGAACAGATGAATTCTAACCCACTGAATCAAATTCTGCTGTCTTCCAAAGTCTTGCAAGCATTAAGAATAGCATTGAGCATTTAGGTTTGATATGTTATGAATCTCCAAAGGATCAGGCATAAATCCTAGAAGTTCTTATGTCACAGATCAAAACAAGAAGTTGCACTGACATCGCCTCAAAGGCTACAGACCTAATCTGCTTTGTAATCACCCTGCTCTGTATATACATGGTACTCTATTATTTTCAAGTCGTTTTTACATATACCAATTCCCTCAACCCTCTCAACAGCCAGTGAGTTATATAAGGGATGTAGATATTTTCCCCATTAAAGGCAAAGACTCTGAGACTCAGAAAAGGGCCAGAAACTTGCTCAAGATTAAGTAGCCCATTTAAGTCATAGAGTGTTGGGGCTGAAGTGCTAAGGTCCCGACTCCTAGATCAGAGTACTTTCTAGTCAACAGGCAAGGAAAGAGAATGAGCTTTTGCAATACTCAGTGTGTCTGACATGGCCCCTCAATTCTTTGAAATGCTCCCTTCCAGTGAATTAAATAGCCCTACGCACCCACCAAACACTCAAAAATGAAATGTTGCATTCTTGGGAGACTGAAGTGAAAGAGGTTTTTTTTTTTCTTGTTTGTTTGTTTGTTTTTTAGATGAGTCTTACTCTGTTGCCCAGGCTAGAGTGCCGTGGCATGATCTCGGCTCCCTGCAACCTCCGCCTCCCTGTTTAAGTGATTCTCCTGCCTCAGCCTTCTGAGTAGCTGGGATTACAGGCACCTGCCACCACGCCAGCTAAGTTTTATATTTTTCGTAGAGACGGGATTTCACCATCTCAGCCAGGCTGGTCTTGATCTCCTGACCTCGTGGTCTACCCAGAAGAGACATTTTTATGGAACTAGGACAGGAAGGATGGTGGCAGGGAAGGAAGCGTCTTATGCTTGGTAATCTTTGACTTTGAGTTATATTTTATGTTTTTTAAAACTTTATGTGTTACCTTCAGCAGCAAAAACTTAATGATTTTTACCTAAATATAGTCTGAAAGCAAGATTTGTTAAAATCCGTAAGCCAAGTATCTCATGTATGAATGATTGATCATTGCAACCACTGAATGAGCACTTACTATGGATCTGGTATAGCCTATTTTTGTAAGTCTCTTTCTTTTTGAGTATTCTCACCTCATCAAATAGTATCACCATCCAGCCAATGCCTGCATCCAGTAATTTGAGACTTGTCCTTTAGATATCATGCCCCCTCAGTTCCCACATCCTTTTGATGATTTGCCTCCTACACATTTCATTGACCATGTCTACTTTCCTCTATTCCCAGAGCCACCACCCTAATCTGAACTACTATCCCCTGCCACCTCCCCTCCAACTAGTCTCTTTTAGAGGCTTCATCTCCTTCAAGTTCAAATCACCAACTTACTTGAATATATACGAGTAAAATTATTCTAAGACAACCAAAAAAAAAAAAAAAGCAGGGGGGTGGGGAGAGAGGTAGGCAATGTTATCCCATGGCAATTTATTCTCCACGCTACACCCAGAATTGATACAAATGGTTCATGTGGCTCCCCTTCGTCAGATGCTTCAGTGACTTTCCATTGCCCTAGGATAATGCTGGGAATCCCATGATGGCCCTTTATGAATCGCCTGACTTGGCAACCTAATCCAATCACTGTCCTCATCAGTTTCCCTCTTGCCCTTCACAACTGACCTTTTATCAGTTATTTGGATGTGCCAAACTCATGTGATCTCAGAGCATCCCCATGTGCTATTTCCACTGACTAGAATGTCCACCTCCCACCCACACATCCTTCAGGTCTCAGCTTAAATATCTTGTGTTCTGGAAAGCTTTCCTCAAGTACCTCCCATCCCACCCAGCCCTACATGAGGTTAGGTCCCTGTGTTTTACGTTCTGTTTAGCATTCTGTACTTCTCCTTCATAACACATATTACAACTATAATTAGCTAATCATTGAGGTATTTGCTTAATGTGTGTACCTTTTATCTGGGCTGTTAACCACTGATTCTCTTAAGACTAGCACAGTATTTCCCAAACTTTAAAATTGTGATCCATAATAAAAAATAAACTTTATAAACAGTGCACACAGATATATACATAATTAGAAAAAAGTTTCATGAATAGTACTACTCTTTCTAGATTTAATTCACTTGATAGTTTCTTTCTTTTTTAATATGTTAGATACAACCCACTTTATTGATTTTATAGCCTGCTAATAGACTGAAATCTCATTTTAAATAATCACCTTTCTAATGCAACACTTAGCAGAGAGAACTTTCTCAGTAATTGTTTGTAGAATAAAGTAATAGTAAATTCACATTTACCACCCACTATCTAAACTGGGTTTATTTTTACAAAGTAAAGGCAAGCCTTGCCATCGTTGGTACAGTTAACTCTCTTGATTAGACTGAGGAGGTCAAGGTCATAAATTTGATCTCATTCTGATCTATTGATTTCTTTATCTCAGGGCCACAACCCTTCTCTCTAATTAGCCCTCAGAAAAAGAAAGGCTAATCCATTGTTTTTCTTTTTATTCCTTATCAATATATTCCTATCCTTGTAACAAAATGGTTTAAAAAATAAAAAGGAATGACAACAATTCATTACTACCAAATTCATTACTACCATTGGCTCTTAGGAGTAATATATGAATTGTCCTACTGAAATCATCAGACTTTGGGTTAATGTGATTATAGTCCTGCCCTGTTGAATGCCAGGATCCATCAGATAATAACATATTTTTAATAACTGGCTACAATAGACTGAATGTTTATATTCCCCCTAAAATTAATATGTTAAAAGCCTAACCCCCAATGTGATAGTATTTGGAAACAGGTCCTTTTGGAGGTAATTATGATTACAGTAGGTCATGAGGCTAGGTTTCTCATGATAGGATTAATGCCCTTATTTTTAAAAAGGAGAAGATACGAGATCTCTCTTTCTGTGTGCATGCACCAGGGAAGGCCATGTAAGGACATAACAAACTATGAGAAACAAGTGTTTGTTGTTGAAGCTACCCATTGTATGGTATTTTATTATAGTAACCTGAATGGACTGAGACACAGTTAATATCATTCTTTTTACCTGTTGTGTTTTGATGTTTCCTCCAGATACCTAAAACTCCTAGCTCTCCTTTCTTCACTCCACTTATCATCATCTAAGCACCTACCACACAAAACAATAAAGGAAACCCTCCCAAAACGATCCATCTTACAATATCAACAATTCTTTGTTGGACCAGGCAAACTCGAAGTAAGAATTCCGCACTCATTTGGGAACCACGCAAGCCCGGACTGCGCTTTCACTAGGGAAACCAATAGGGCTACTTTGTGCGGGGATCCTTTTTCAAGAAGGAACCAGAGGGATGTGTCCCTCATTCAGCTATCTAACTGGGTGGGGCATAAATGCTTCCTCTAGGTCTAACATCAGGGATACAATTCTGGGGTAAAAACAATTGTTCCTGGGGTGTTTTTGTTAAACCCTGTCATGTATTGCTATGGGAAAATGGTAAATCATGTTTGAGAACTGAAATAATTTCATGTTTGAGAACTAATAACTGCAGGCAGAACTAGCATTCCAACAGTATCTTTTATCTCTTCTCTTACATATTCATAGATGTGCTTAATTGATGGATCTTCCTTTGAGTCTCTATTATAGAAGTATTGCTTGTTCTGTGCTTTTCTGTAGACAAAAATGCTCTCTTAATGGTTGGTTCCTAGAAAATTTGACTCCTTTTACTAGAACTGAAGCCAA
The DNA here is from genome assembly GCA_963573385.1 of Cacajao melanocephalus. Taxonomy (NCBI): domain Eukaryota; kingdom Metazoa; phylum Chordata; class Mammalia; order Primates; family Pitheciidae; genus Cacajao; species Cacajao melanocephalus. The sequence continues at coordinate 13,123 of CAUYLG010075918.1, read as the reverse complement.
GTAGGAGTATCCTCTCATTCTAGTTTTGGAGTGTGTGGTTTCCAAGCCCTTAAATCAAAATTTACTCAAAATTAGAAAGGTTTTGTTTCTTTTTCCTTTTCTTAAAGTGGGCTTTATTACCCTTAGGGATTTATTCTGTAGAGTAGAGCTCTTGCCAGAGAACTCAGAGGACAGAGTTTGCATTTTTGAAAACATCATTTATCTATTTTTCAAGAAACTCAGTTACCACTGAGATTTCAGGCAATGAACAATAGCATCAGTTATCATATAACCCCAGTATATGGCTGATTATTATGTTTCTCAGAAGTAAACCCCTCTTACAATCTAAATGAGCAGCTTGTATACAAAGAAGTATGCTTTCCCCAGCCTGATCTGGCCCAAATCTATCTACTTTGTTATATAAGTGCTTTGTGTATTTTCTGTTTGTAGGCCAGCATTTATCTATGTACTTGACCTAAAACTCTACACTTTACTCCATGTAATACAGTGATATAAAAAGTGTAAAACAAAGAAATATTCTCATAAATTGCCTTAGGCATAATATCATTTTGGCATAGCAAAAAACAAAGGAATTAAAATAAAGAAAAGCTTAGGTATCCAATTGCAGTGAATTTTACTTTTTAAATATATTGTATAAGTCAATGAAATAGCTTCAAAATAATATTTACCCCAATATTTTTACAACATTTAATTTTGTAAACAAATAACAAAGATAGTTTTGGTAAATTATATCTGGGCTGTAGTGACCCAGTTATCTGGTCAAAGGGCTGCATGGATGCAAGAGACAGGGTAAGTTAAAGTTTAACTCCCAGGAATTGTAAACCAAACCTAACGCCACTGAACCTTTGGAGTTTGATATGATGATTAGAGCATAACCCGAGTGACACGTTGAATTCGCCATAATCAAGGAAACCTTTTCCGGGTGGGGATCTCTGAAATTACTCAGGTATGATCCATGTGTTTTCCTTTTTTCTATTTCAACTCTGTGAAACTGTGCATTGTTGTATCAGTGGGAATGCAGTGAAAACAGATTTTACTCTCTTCTGCTATCTAGCCTAATTCAAGGAATTATCTAGCTTGTTTTTAGACTAGTGAAACAATTGGAAAACAAAATAATATATTGGAATTATCATATAATCTCAAAATGAGACAGCTACCAGGATTTAATAAATTTCTGAGGGTTCAAGGGTGGCACCAATGTTCTGAGAAGTTTATTTAGCTCTAACCAGACACCAGGGAGAGTTGTGGTTGAGTGCCTGTCTTGATCCTAGGAACCTGAGAAACAAAAACGCAATTAACAAAAGAAATAGTATTAACATCCCTGGCAGATTTTGAGTTCTGTTTGTTGGTCATAATTCCTATTATACTTCAGACTTCATATGTTTAATTATCTACTACCACCATAAAAGAATGCCTTGGTAAATTCTTGCTATTTCTCCTGACATTATCTTGCTAACCAAAGGAATGTGTAAACTCTTCACTTTTGATTCTGGCAAAAAAATATTATGGAAAATGACTGGCTTTTAGTGTGTTAAATCTCAACCTTGAAATGGCTAATTATTGGATTGTTTCCACAGTTTGGGTGACTGTGCTGAGGTGGATATATTTTCACATTTTTTTTTTGTTTGCTCCAAAAAGATTATTTACAACCAGAATATAATGGTATTTTATCTAAAGAAAGTAATCATTCTGGGCATTTACCAGAAATATCCCACTTCTGCCAGAAACCTCCTAAACTCTGATTTTTTGTCATGATTACCAATATAATTTCCAAGAAGAATGAATTCCAACTAAACAAGTTTATTTACTACAGGACTTTTCAGATGTGTATTGTGTATTTCCAAGAAGATGAAGAACACAGCATTATTTGCGCATTGTGCAGGATTAGTGTTTTGTAGAGTATATTTTGGTAAACTCAGCCCTAGTTATAATTTAGGATCAAGAAAAAAAAATGTGTTGGTCTGCTCTGAAACTTTCTTTATAGCGTGTGTTACAGAGCATGCAATGGAACATAGGTCTGGAAATGACAGTGATATCACTTACTTGTCAAAGCAGTAAGGTTTTGCCCTGCTCAATACAGAGAAAGAGACAAATGACTTAGAAGGTTCACATTTTCTGGAATAACATTGACTCTGCCTATTTTATATAACTCTTAACATTTTACTGTTTCATTTTACTATTTATCCATTTTAAGGGAAAAAGGAAGACAGGTGGCAAGGAAAAGAAATATTGTTGTGGGCAAACACTATAAAATGACATAATGGATATTCAAACACTGTAAATACTTAGTTCTTATTTTCTACTGCACTAATACCAAGGTGGTTTTGTGTCATGTCAAATATCAACATTATATTTAGTGGACATTAATAAATGTGGCTCAAAAGAAAAGTGACTCCATTGTCAAGTAAGTCGAGGAAATGGTGTTAGAAAAGTTATAGCAGGTCTTGTTACCACATGAGTGTTTTTAGCAAAACATGAGTGTTTTTAGTAATAATGATAACAGACATCTGTGAAACACTATATTGTCAGGTCTACTTTTAAGTTCTTTCCATGAATTACCTTATGTGATTCTTAGAACAACTCTATGGGGTAGATAATATTATAACAGTTTATAAATGGGAAAATGGAGGCACAGACAAGTTATCTAACAGGCTCAGCTACTCAGCAATTGGTAGAGCCAGGCTCCCTAGTCTGGTAGTCTGATTCAGAGCCCAAGCATGTAACCATTATATCATACCCTCAAGGACTGGGGACTCATGACACATGCAAATATTGTCATTTATCATGACTACCTAAGAAAGTAGGTAATGTTTTGCTTCCTGAGCTTAATTTACAACAGAGCATCTTCTTTCAGGAATGTCTATCAACATCTCTCAAAACTGGTATTTCTCAGAATACAGGAAAAGAAAGACCAAATCACTTTTAGAGCACATGTCCAGCATTCGTAACAATCAGAATCTATTGAAATCGTCACAGTTGAAAAATCTAAAGGACTTTAGAGTCTAGTCTTCTTCTACCAAATAGGACTATGTCTAGCTGAGAAACTAAATTAATTACAGAAAGAGCACTAGGCTTTTTGCCTTGACACAGCTAAGTTAGAACGCCTATTGCAAAACTTCCTAGGTTTGTGACCTTGGGCATATTGTTTGACTCCTCTGAATCTCAGATTCCTCAAATGTGAAATGGGAGTACAATCTGCCCCACAGTATTTTGTGAAGGTTAAATTAGATGATAAAGCAAAGGAGTGAAGTACAATCCCTGGTATTTAAGAATTCAGCAAAAACGCCCTTCCCTTTTCACTTTCTTGTTTGTAATGTCCTCCAGAAAACTTTTCTAAAATTGCCCAAGTGTGCCTATTAGGTCTTGTTTGTCAAAACAATATTAATAAAGTTGAAATCAAAAACTGTATATAAACAAAATTTCAATTAATCTCAAATAGCAGTACTATTCCTTTTATTCAGAGAAAGTCAGTCTGTAATTACTGTTTTTAGTATTAAAGCACACACACAGAGTATATCGTTATTTTAGAGAATATTGTACCTGACACAGTACACACTCATTTCATCATGGAGGCAGTTAATGTTAAAAATTTGTTTCAGTAACTGTCTCTTAAAATATTGTCATCCCTTAGAAAGCTGAGTAGTATTGTGGGTACTATTACACAATTGTTTTCATTACCTTATGTGTCTCTAAAATGACTCAATAAGTTCAAACAAGACAGTATTGATCGACAGAGGATAAACACCATTTTATCTTATTCACAGAAACAGTAACCAGGCTCCCACAAAGTGCAGCTCTTACAGTCCAACCGCCCCCAGGAAAAGCATCTGGAAAAGGAGCAGCACCCTTGCGGTGACATTCTGTATTAGAAATCTGTAGCCCATCTGCTCCTTAGCCTGACCCTGTAAAATCCAGAGGGTTATTAACAGATGTTTGCTGCCAATTAAATCAGAAAAGCTAGTTTATCATTTTATTATATCAAATCTACTACAACTAGGTTATCGGTTTTGTTTTGTTTTGTTTGAGACAGAGTCTCGCTCTGTTGCCCAGGCTGGAGTGCAGTGGCGTGATCTTGGTTCACTGCAACCTCTGCATCCTGGGTTCAGGTGATTCGCCTGCCTCAGCCTCCTGAGTAGCTGGGACTACAGGCTCCAGCCACCATGCCTGGCTAATTTTTTGTATTTTTAATAGAGATGGGGTTTCACTGTGTTGGCCAGGCTGGTCTCAAACTCCTGACCTTGTGATCTGCCGGCCTTGGCCTCCCAAAGTGCTGGGATTACAGGCGTGAGCCACAGTGTCCCATCTAGGTTATCAGTTTTAATGACTACTTAGAATTTTTAATTTAATAAAATAAAATTTTGTATTGAATATTTTTGATTGATGTAATTTTTGATTGATGAATTTTTTTTGATTTTTGATTGATGAATATTTTTGATTGATGTAATCCAAAAATTAAAACATATCCTTTTATAAGAAATTATTGTCTTGACTAAAATGAATATTTTTGATTGATGTAATCCAAAAATTAAAACATATCCTTTTATAAGAAATTATTGTCATGACTAAAATATGCTGGTATCTTGAAAGCTCTAATTTGATTTCTTTTAAAGATATATAAGCTGAGCTTTTTTCCTATATAGATTTATGTGTGGAGTTTTATGCATATATATATTAATCACATGTAGAACATTTTCCAAATTTGCTTATTCAGTAGGGGTTGGTCCTTGGTAATATTAAGAGGGAAACTGTAACAAGGATGTAAGATAAATCCCTCTGGTTTTCACAGCTAGGTACAATGCTCTGCTCCAGACATAATATAACTAAAGAGAATTAGTACATGACCAGTTTGGCCAGACAGAATGTCTGAGTGAGCAGATTAAAAATCCCACCTGCAATGATGTAGTGATGTCTTCCTTTCCTCCAGCAATTAAAAAATAATCATTTTTTTAGGATGCCCAATTGATTTAAAAATCACTAGGCTTAAGTAGTAGAACCAACTACAATAATACCTTATTTCCATAGGATACTCTAGTTTATAAAGCTTTTCATGTAGAAGAACTTATATAGATTTTTAATGGCAAATTTCTTCACAGTTGATGTCAATTCAGGATGCCACGTTTCTTCAAGGTAACTGTGTCAATATTCACCATTCCAATTGCACAAATCTGATTAACTGAAAGACGCGCTCAGCTAACGTTTATAAGCCCAACTCTGTTCATGTAGCACAATGATGATTAGGTAATGGGCCTTCAACAACTTCACTAGATATTAGTGTACTGATCAGTTAAGAAACTAGATGAAAACAATGAAGAGAGGAGAGGACATAAGGGTCCATGTGGAAGGCGAGAGAAGAACCACTCCCATACGGGTCCTAGAAGAAAAGAGCCCTGAAAAGATGCAATTATAACTCAGTCCAGATGCTGCAACTAACACAGTGAAACAAATAAAGGAACAGAGGATTATAAAATCTCCTGCATGCCTGGCAGGGGACTGGCAAGGCATTTTATACAGATGAAATTTTTAAAATTTCTTTGATTTTAGTATTCTTCTATCCTGCTTTTCTATTGGGATTCTGCTTAGTGCTTATCTTTCCAGCTGGGGCCTTTAGCATGAAGTAAATTTTACTTTTAATTATTAGATGTAATTATACCCTAATGCCTCTGACTATTTGCAATGGAAGTCAGAAATCAAAATCTGGTACCATAGGGGAAAATTGTGTTGTCACATATAGATGTTCATCTCAGAAATCTTCTTTCTAATCCTCTTTTCTAAAGATCCCTAACAGTTCCTCACAGTTTATGCACTACCAGCTAACTAGAATTGGCACCCTATGATGATTATAACAATGATGTTAATAAAAGCTCTTACATCCTCTTACATCCTGCCAGATGCCAGGCACATAGGTTAACTCATGTAGTCCTCCATCACTCTATGGAATAGGTACTATTGCTATGCCATTTTTCCAATAAAGCATCTATGGCTTAGGGACATGAAGAAACTTGCCCCAGGTCACACCAGTAGTAAGTGGTGCAGGAGTGAGTCCCAGCAGTCTGGCACAGGCCACCCTGCAAGGAAAGGACGAATGGAACACTGGGAAGCATCATGGCTTAGAACTAGAAGGAAACTTTTGAGATCCTTTATTTGACAGAGAAAAGCAACTTGGGTTCCCCAAAGATAGAAGACATACTTTTGTTAGAATGAGAATCCAAGAGCAGGACTCGAACCCTCAGGGGGCACATTTCCATCATACCACTTCCCACTGTACAGCATTTCTAATTCATCCTGATTCTCTATGAAAATTCTGAGAGACATATTAATAGAACCCCTATGGTTAAAGAGGAATACTCCCTTCACTCTGAGTCTCACCTTCCTTGCTATGCCCAGACTCATGGACTGACGTAGTCAGAGACTCAGTTAAAGGAAACCCATTTTGTGACTTGGAGAGGCTGAGAGGCCCAAATTACAGAGGAAATATGTGCAGACACTGGCATGAATATGGTTCAGCTTCGTGTTTCCACCCAAGTATCATCATAAATTGTAATCCCTAGGCCTGAAGGGAAGAATCTGGTGGGAAGGGATAGGATTATGGGGGTGGTTTCCCCTGAGATTTTTCATGTTAGTGAGGAATTCTCATCAGATCCAGTGGTTTTATAAGTGTTTGACATTTCCCCCTGCACACACTCCTCCTCTCTCCGGCTGCCATGTGAGAAGGTCCAAGCTTGCTTCCCTTTGCCTTCTGCCATGATTGTGAGTTTCCTGAGGCCTGCCCAGCCATGCGGAACTGTGAGTCAATTAAACCTCCTTATAAATTACACAGTCTCAGATATTTCTTTATAGCAGTATGAGAACAGAGTAATACAGGTACCGTGAACATAGTGACAGGATAAACCACAGAGGCATTGCTAAAAATACAAAGTAATTGTCCTGAATGACTTGGTTGCCTTATACTCAAATTCTGTTAGTGTCTGAATAGGACATAGCACCTCCTACCTGGAGGACACACCCTTTTCCCCATGGAAAAATAATTGGGCTGCTAGGTCTATGTCTGTTAAGGGAGTCCCATATTTAAACTGACCTGATTTAGAACTTTAAATTGAGACTTAGATGCTCCCAAATAGCAGCTCCACCAACCTGAATAGAGTTATTCATTTAGAATAAGAGTTTGTTTCCACAAATTTTGTTAAAATATAAATTAGTTGGGATGCAGGATGTGAGTGATAGGGACCAAAGTCACTTAACAGACTAACTACCTTGGCAAACACTTGCGAGAAGCAAGTTTTGATGATGGGGAAGAAAAGATATTAAGAGTAGATGGTCCAGGGAGGAAGTGTCAAAAATAACTGGAGGATCATATAAGGGACATGAGTAGCAGGCATTTATCTGATCTTTAAGGAAGAATTAACTTATTAAAGAATTCTGTTAGTAAAGTCATTTGAATATCACACTTGCCAAATACTAATTCATCTGTGTCTATTTTTCTCATTATATAACAGATACTCAACAGGTGCATTGACTTGAATTGGCATCATGCAGGAAATGCCAGTATATGGACCCTTAAGACATTTTAAGAGAAAAACCTATAATGCCTAGAAACTCAGTTTTCTCTGCCTTTTGAAAACAAGCCATCAAGTCCAATCTTTTCTATAATAAGTTAGTAACTGAGAATTGCGAAGGATTTCCTAAAGCCCAATGATCCAAAGCTCTGATTTGTGGTGTTGACATAGCAGAGTGGAGATAAATTATATGTTAAAGCAGAAGGTTCTGGACCTGGAATGGTTAGAAACAAATTCTGGCTCTACCGCTTGCTACAATTTAACTCTAGGCAATTTATTGAACTCTGTGACTATTTCCTCTTCTGTAAAGGCAGGTTGTTTAAATAATTAGATCAGAAATTATCTATAAAGTGCTTAGAATAATACCAACCAAGTATGCATAAACTTTAGCCATTTAGCTATAATGCTCATCATATTTCTGTGTTGATTATAAAATGTTTTACTAGGGGAAAATAGGTGAGAAAGAGGCCATGAGGTGCAAATATAGACTGCTTTCTAGAGTGCAATAAAGTGGCTTAGAAATTAACTCTAGCCCATCACTGGCTTGCAGTGCAAATTTGGAACACTCCCTTTCTGACTTTCTTGCAGTTTTTCTTTCTTTCTTTCTTTCTTTTTTTTTTTTTTTTTTTTTTTTGAGAGGGAGTCTCACTCTGTCGGCGAGGCTGAAGTGCAGTGGCATGATCTTGGATCGCTGTAACCTCTGCCTACCGGTGCAAGTGATTCTCCTGCCTCAGTCTCCTGAGTAGCAGGATTACAGACATGCACCACCATTCCTGGCTACTTTTTCTTTTCTTTTCTTTTCTTTTTATTTTTTGTATTCTTAGTAGAGACAGGGTTTTACCCTGTTGGTCAGGCTGGTCTTGAACTCCTGATCGATCTGCCCGCCTCAGCCTCCCAAAGTGCTGGGATTACAGGTGTGAGCCACTGCACCCAGCCCTCTTGCAGTTTTCCTAAGACAGAGACACTCCTTATCTATAGGCAGGGTCTCCTAAATTAGTACAGAATGATTTGAAGGAATCTGAGTAATTATAGGAGGAAGCAAAAGAGAAATACAGATACTCACACCAGAGTGCAAATATCTAACATTTTGTTATTTTCATAGTTATGATAAAAAAAGATTAGTACTCAAAGCCACTTATGATGATGCATGTAAATTAGCATAAAATCAGGACAAATATAATATGGCTTTTAAAATAGAAACATAAGGCTATATTTCCTTACAAGTGTCAGATTGTTTCTGTGCCACTGTAACATAGACCTTTAGATAGATTTTGTAAGCTTCGCTCAGAGATCAAATATACTCCATTAGTCAGGGATTGGCAGACTTGGTGAAAATTGAGTTTTCAACTTAAATTTCTCCAAATTGGTCTGAGGAAACTAGATGCAGCAACTAAGTTCAGAAGATCAGATTCCCAATGAGGTTAAAAAGAGAGGAAGAAACATAACACTAGACGAAGAATGAATGAAACAGCACTCACAGTTCATCAGGTCTCTACAATAGACCACACAAATAATTGGTACCAAGACTATTGAATAATCACCTGCTTTTAAGCTGAAGAATATCTACATTGTATGCCATGATTACCACTTTTTAAATTCATAAGACAACTTTATAAATTCATAAGACAACTTAAAAATTAAACATATTTTTATTAAACATACAAAGACATTCTACTCTTCTCGTTAGGCCATGTCATTCTACAATTCCTAAATTCTGCCAGTTCTCTTTCCCAGGCATCTTACAGAAGTCAGGCATTTTGGGAATAGCTGAGTATCATAACTAAATAAAGATAGCACAACAGTCATCAGCAGTAGTCTGATCCTACAGGTACTAGAACAATAACAGCACAAAAAAAAGAGTTATGTATATGTTTTAGTCAGTGTTCTCTAGAAAAAAATAGAATATATATGTATAGTAAATAAATTTATAAATGCATAAAAACATATAAATAAAATATAAATTTATATAAGTATGCATATAAATATGTAAGTCTGCACATATCAATACAAATAAATGATTTATTATAAGGGATTGGCTCATTCAATTATAGAAGCAGAAGTCCCAAGATTTGCAGTTAGCAAGCTGGAGATTCAGGGGAGTCCATGTGTAGTTCCAGCACAAGTCCAAAGGCTTGAGACCCAGGAAAGTCAATGATATAAGTTCCAGTCCAGAAGCCAGCAGGTTACACACACAAGAAGAGCCAATATTTCAAGTCCAAAGATCAGGAAAGGCCAATGTCCCTGCTCTGTCATGCAGGCAGAGCTCCCTCTTACTCAGCTTTTATGTTTTATTTAGGTCTTCAATTGATCAGGTGAGGCCTACTCACACTGCATCTGCTGTTAAAATTTTCCAAGATATTTTTTGGATTAAAAACCCATCATTCTTCTCTCAATCTTCAGTGTTGACAAGGACAGGTCACTTATGAGTATTCCTGTTTCTGAGTTTCTAATATGCTTCTTCAAGCTGAGCACAGGCTGGAAACTTTGTAAGAGAGTATTGAAGTCAGAGCAGTTACAAAAGGAAAAGGGTATATTGAAAGGTCTCTTGTGTGATGTTGTGCTGCCAACACTGATCTCTCAGAGTTTATTCACCTCTGTGTGTATGTACTTATTCACATCTGAACATGTGTGCTAGTGCACTTATGCATGTAAACACACAAAATCACATACACGCAACACCTAATGGAATAGGCATGGATTCGGCTGAGCCAGGGAAATTATAGAAAGAATAATGGGAATTCTAGTCATGTGGAAAATGGGAAACAAGGACAAAGGCACCTAGGCAAAATAAAAAGTAATTGGTGTGCCTAGGAGACCTGACGGGCTTGAGCATGGAATAGCTCCAGACTCGCATTGAAAGAAAATCAGGAAAGCCGAGTTAGGACCAGGTCATGGCAGGCACTGAATGTTAGGCTAAGGGGCTGAACTCTGTTTCTTTCTAGTTAGTGATGGGTCCGGTAAAGGATATGAGAGAGGAGAATACTAGAAGGGATATTTTAGGGAGGCTGATATTCCAGTGGTGTGCAGAACAGATATGCTGTGCCTAGAAGGTAGTAAGCAGTGACATTTCTTTCACTGTACACTTTCACTGAGCGCCGGTTAAGTTCAATAATGGAAAATGGGGTGGGAAATAGAGCTAGGAGTACAGAGGGAACAACAGGTAAGAATACATATGTACAGGCCGGGTGCAGTGGCTCATGCCTGTAATCCCAGCACTTTGGAAGGCTGAGGCGGGTGGATCACGAGGTCAGGAGATTGAGACCATCCTGGCCAACGTGGTGAAACCCCATCTTTACTAAGAATACAAAAAAATTAGCTAAGTGTGGTGGCACGTGCCTGTAATCCCAGCTACTCAGGAGGCTGAGGCAGGAGAATCACTTGAACCAGGGCGTCTGAGGTTGCAGTGAGCTGAGAACGCACCCTGCACTCCAGCCTGGTGACAGAGGGAGACTCCAGCTCAAAAAAAAAAAAAAAAGAATACATATGTATAGAAAGCAGAAAACAAGTCAAGATTCAGGTTTCATGAGGTGCCTATATTGAAGATTGCTCTGGATAAAGAGACTGTTAGGATTTTAGAGGTAGAATTCATAGCAATTCACAGAACTGCTCAGGCTTTTCATTATTCACACGACTCAACTTTCCTACATCTGCTCTTTTCTCCTAAAGATTTCCTTGCTCTCTGTACTTTCTTCACTCCACAGCTTTTGCTTCCTTTCCGTATGTAGAACCACACAGCAAGTACTAGTTTTATGGATGCAGTGGTAATATAAATATCTTATTGGCTAGTCCTCATCAAAACTGAGTTGAAAACAAATCATATGAGTTGAAAAGAAAACATATCATAAGTGGCTTTGAGTACTAATCTTTTTTTATCATAACTATGAAAATAACAAAATATGAGTCAGACTCTAATAAGAGTCAGATTTTTAAAGGTTGTTCAAGGTTTTTTGTTTATAAATACTAACAAGTAGGAAAATATTCTTTAGAAATGAAGTAAATGTAGACAAAACAATTATTAGAGAAAAATTTGAATTATGTTTTCTTTCCTCCTATCTAGTTTCTACCTTTCTCATGTAGTGTTTTTCTTTTTAATTAGATTTTTTATGTGCGTATACGGCCCATTTATTTGGTAGGTGGAATAAATTCAATAACCCTCAATTGTTTTGTTTTGTTTGACCTGTAACATGTATAAGTTAGAGCTTAAGTCAGCTGTTGTACATGTAGCTGCCTATTGTTATCACCTGGGAAGTTTTAAAATATATCATTTCCTGGGCCCCATTCCAGACCAGGTGAATCAGAATCCTTCCAGGGGTGGGAAAGATGATGCCTAAGCACAGGTGATTCTACCATGAGGCCAGGTAGGGAGTCTGGTTTTTGTGCACAGCTTCTGTATGTCATTGGTATTGGCACCTGGGTCTACTATGGCTGTTCTTAAGTGATCTTTTAATGCCAATCGGGAGTATGCTTTAATAGTGGTACAATATTTTAAGAATAGGGCTTTAATGCAACTTATTGAAAGTCACAGTTAAGGGATTTACTCAAATTGGACACAACCTCTGTTGGAGAAGATTACAGTGAAGTTTTGAGGGCACAGAATACAAAAAGAGGAAGGAAAGATTTAATGGAGTGAATATTACTTGCTAAAATTTAAGAACACTTGCAGTTAAACCTCATAGTACTATTTTGACAAGATGTGCACAGGTGCATAGGTTAATGCTTCCACTTCTGGTATTTCCTTGTGTAATTTACAGTTCAAGCTAAATCCTAGCAATTTAAAGTGCTTTTCATTGATATTTAAAGGGCATTTTAAACAAATGGAGAAATGTCTTTCGAAACAGATAAAATGTACCTTTATAAAATTCACTTAATGAGAATATGCTAAAAAGCAAGATGTGTTTCTATTGGATCATAAATTATATAAATTTAAACAAAATTTTATATGAACATAAATTGCTCTAACTATTTGAAATTACTTTTTCCTCAAACAAAACAAAAAAGATTTCTAGATGTCAGGATTGTTTTGCAAAAATGATGATCTGATGATCTGTGGGCCAGATGAATATGCTTAACTTTCCTAAGTGTTGAGGTAACATTTTTCTTTTCATGAGCTTGTGTCTGATTTCTGACTTGATGTAGTTTTTTTTTAAAAATTGAGAAAATATACCTCCTCTGCTGCTTGCATGTTTTATGCCCTGATTTAATACAGGTGTGTGTGCGCATATGTGCATATACCCAGATACATACATATATACACAAGCATTAAAATTATAATAAAATAATTATTTGTTCATTGTATATCTGCTTGTTCTTTTTCTCTAATAAACTCTGAGACAGTGGTTTCTATGGTATTTTTTCCCTGATATAGTTTTTCTTTTCTCTATGGATATTTTCACTATAGTGAAATTTTTTCAGTATCTTAGGTTTTGCTATTTTTTTTTTAAGAAAGAAAAAGAGAGGAAAGAAAGTGAGAGTGAAAGAAAGAAAAAAAAGAATGTAAGAGAGAATGAAAGAGGAAGAGAAAGAGGGAGAGAGAACGAGATTCTTGTTCTATTGCCCAGGCTAGAATGCAG
>CAUYLG010075917.1:20000-47166 GCA_963573385.1 Cacajao melanocephalus | reverse complement strand
TCAGAATCTTTTTTTTAACATGTGTTCCAGGTGACTTTTATTTATAATAAAGTTTTTGAGCCCATGGAATAAATGTCCATTTTCTTTTCTTTTCTTTTTTTTTTTTTTTTTTTTTTTGAGTTTTGCTCTTGTTGCCCAGGCTGGAACACAATGGCATGATCTCATCTCACTGCAACCTCTCCCTCCCAGGTTCAAGAGATTCTCCGGCCTCAGCCTCCTGAGTAGCTGGAATTACAGGCATGCACCACCACACCCAGCTAATTTTGTGTTTTTAGTAGAGATGGGCTTTCTCCCTGTTAGTCAGGCTGGTCTTGAATGCCTGACCTCAGGTGATCCACCCGCCTCAGCCTCCCAGAGTGCTGGGATTACAAGCACGAGCCACTGTGCCCAGCCCAAATCCATTTTCAATACAGGCAAATGCTTCCCGGGAGGGTTAAAGTGGAGTGTGGGGTCTGAGGAGCTGCAACTGTTATTGGATGGTGTGTGGTAGGATGGCAATCTGATTCAGCCAACTCCTGGGAAGGGAGGTTTGATAAGGAGAGAAGCCATGAGAGTCAGAGCTTAGAGTCCTTAATGGGGAGGCCAGCAGTAAGAAGGCTTGGTTAGCTGCTCACAAAGAGAAGGCCCTAGGGAGGAGGGACAGAGTGCACAGAGAAGATAAGCTAACCCCAAAGGCAAGATCTTATCAAGAATTTTTAGGAGCTGATTCTTTACAGGTTGTCTCTTCCCGGACATCAAAGGCAATTATCATAGAATGACCATCTGCTGTTGTTTGGTCTTGCCCCATCACTCCTAACTCCTTTTTTTTTTTTTTTCCCCCAGAGACGGGGTCTTGCTGTGTTGCCCAGGCTGGAGTGCAGTGGCTATTCACAGGTGCAATCCCACAACTGATCAGCACGGGAGTTTTGACCTGCTCTGTTTCTGACCTGGGCCGGTTCACCCCTCCTTAGGGCAACCTGGTGGTCCCCCAGTCCCGGGAGGTCACCATATCGATGCCAAACTTAGTACGGACACCCGATCGGCATAGCGCACTACAGCCCAGAACTCCTGGGCTCAAGTGATCCTCACACCTCAGCCTCCCGAGTAGCTGGGACTACAGGCACATGCCACTGCACCCGGATAACCCCCTCTTTCTAGAAAATGGTAAGGCTGTGGAGAAAAAGTAAATCAGTTGAAAGGATCTGAGCTCCTCAGAATGGGGCATTTTAGGTCCTGATGGCAATTTTGGAACAACCACACTGAGTAACCTTCCTTGATGTTTTCCATCAAGGAAAACCTAGCGTGAGGAGTCTTTAGAAAGCTAAAAGCGCACCTGGAGGTTCTTTGCATCCAATTTTCATAGAGGACCTTGCCCATTCAAAGGTGAATTGCACAGGCCACTAGCTTGTCTTGTTTCTATTCTTTGTTCTTTGCATCTGTCACTCTGACCATTCACTGCTTTTTACTCTCAGATGTGGGGCAGGAGCCACACACTTAGAAGAAAAAGGGGAGTAGACACTTCCAGGGCAACTGTGGCTCCTGGGCCTCTGCTTGTCCTAAGTCATTTTTGGGTTTTTCGTTTGTTTTTTTTTTTTTTTGAGATGGAGTCTCACTCTGTTGCCCAGGCTGGAGTGCAGTAGTGCGATCTCAGCGCATGACAACCTCTGGCTTCCAGGTTCAGGCGATTCTCCTGCCTCAGCCTCCTGAGTAGCTGGAATTCTAGGTGCCTGCCACCATGCCCAGCTAATTTTTGTATTTTCAGTAGAGACTGGGTTTTGCCACGTTAGCCAGGCTGGTCTTGAACTCCTGACCTCAGGTGATCCACCCGCCTCCACCTCCCAAAGTGCTGGGATTACAGGTGTGAGCCTTTGTGCCCCACCTGTCCTAGGTCATTTTGATCGGCTTAAATTAAAGCAGCCTGTGCAGCAGGGATTTACTCCCAGCAGCCTTTTTGCCCTAATGTCGTATTGCCTTTCAAAACAGTTGTCTGCTATTCTGGCCTTTCCCTAACCGGGACTGCAAGCAGCAGT
Organism: Cacajao melanocephalus; assembly: GCA_963573385.1. Taxonomy (NCBI): domain Eukaryota; kingdom Metazoa; phylum Chordata; class Mammalia; order Primates; family Pitheciidae; genus Cacajao; species Cacajao melanocephalus. The sequence continues at coordinate 45,157 of CAUYLG010075917.1, read as the reverse complement.
TCGGCTCCTTCCCTGACCTTGGACCTGCTCTGGCAGTGAAATGTGATCCAGAAAAGCCCCTCTCAGAGACCGCGCAGCCTGCTGTCTACCTGCCCTAGGACACCTTCCTAACACCCCTCCTGCAGGAGCCAAGGGGCTCTCTTCCCAGGGTCAGGCCCAGAGCCACAGTGACCCAACTGGCTGCCCCTCCCACCCCAGTACAGGTGCACAGCCAGCTGTTGACAGTGCATAGCTGTGTCTGCGGCCATACCAGCCTGAACACGCCTGATCTCATCTCGGAAGCAAAGTGGGGTTGGGCCTGGTTAGTACTTGGATGGGAGACAGTACACTGCTGCTGAAACAGCCTGCTGCACAGGAGGGAATGACAGATGTGACATGCTCGCAGAGCATCGGGTTTCACTGGCCATTCTGCTTCCAGGTTGCAGTTGAACCATGAGCACTGCACGGGGAGTCAGGAGACCCAGATTCAGGACTCAGCCTGACCAGTGAGTCACGGGCTGTGCTACCCTGGAGTTGTCTTTTCACCGCTTTTGAGCTGTTTCGTCACCCGCGTAATTATAAGGACTGACATTTTTAACATTTTCTATGCCATGGGGACCATTAGAAGTTAAATAGTAACTCCCTTGCTCCTCCCAGCTGTCTTTTTTTGTTGTTTTTTTGAGAGTCTCACGGTGTTGCCCAGGCTGGAGTACAGCGGCTCACTCAGCCTCCGTCTCCTGGGTTCAAGCGATTCTCCTGCCTCAGCTTCCCAAGTAGCTGGGCTACAGGTGTAAGCCACTATGCCTGGCTGATTTGTGTATTTTTATTAGAGGCAGCGCTCGCCATGTTGGCCAGGCTGATCTCCATCTCCTTCCCTCAAGCGATCCACCCACCTCAGCCAAAGTGCTGGAATTTCAGGCATGAGCCACTGCACCCAGACTTCCAGCAGTTTTATAAGGCAGATACAGTTATTTTACCTGCTTACACATGAGGAGACTCAGAGAGGGCTGAAGCAACTTACTCAAGGTCAATCGCTAGTAAGTGATAGTTGATTTTTCTTTTGTGGAAATGGGATTTCACTATATTGCCCAGGCTGGTCTTGAACTCCTGGCGTTCAGTGATCCTCCTGCTTCAGCATCCCAAAGTGCTAAGATTACTGATGTGAGCCACCATGCCCAGCCAATATTTGAGACAGGGTGTTACTATGTCACCTAGGCTGGAGCTCAGTGGTTCAAACATGGCTCACTGCAGCCTCACCCTCCTGAGCTCAGTCGATCCTCCCAAGTATCTGGAACTACAGGCATGCTATGCCTGACTAAATTTTTAATTTTTAAATTTTTTATAAAGTCAGGATCTTGCCATGTTGCCCAGGCTGGTCTTGAACTCCTGGCCTCCAGCAGTCCTCCTGCCTCGGCCTCCCAAAGTGCTGAGGTTACAGACATGAGGCACTGCACCCAGCCAACAGTTGACTTTTAACCACTGTGCATGCTGTCTCTGATAAGATAGGACAAATCTATTAGCTATCTATTGCACAGTGTAGTGGTGCAAAGCAGTAAGCATGTAGGATAACATGCAATTTCTGTGGATCAGGCATGAGGGAGTGGCTTAAGTGAGGGTTCTGGATGAAGGTGTCATGAATTTGTGGTCAAGATGTCACTGGCCGGGTGTGGTGGTTCACACCTGTAAGCAGCTCAGGAGTTCAAGACTAGCCTGGGCAACACGGTGAGACCCTGTCTCTGCTAAAAATACAAAAATCATCCAGGCACGGTGTGCCTGTGGTTCCAGCTACTTGGGAGGGTCACCTGAACCCAGGAGGTCAAGGCTTCCGTGAGCCATATTTGTACCACTGCACCCCAGCCTGGAGGACAGAGCAAGACTCTGCCAAAAAAAAATAAATAAATAAGGAAAAACAGAAGTCAATTTTGGCCAGGCATGGTGGCTCACCCAGTAATCAAGCAGTCAGCAAAGCCGTGTTCCCTCTGCAGCCTCTCGGGAAGAATCCTCCCTGTCCCTTCCAGGTTCTGGAGGCCGCAGGCAATTGTTGGCTCTTCTTGGCTTGTAATACCATAACTCCGGTCTCTTTTTGTTGTTATTGTTGTTTTTTGAAACAGAGTCTCGTGCTGTCCCAGGCTGGAGTGCAGTGGTGCAATCACAGCTCACTGCAGCCTCAGGCTTTTGGCTCAAGTGATCCTCCTGCCTCAGCCTTCCAAGTGGCTGGTACCACAGGCACACACTACCACACCCAGCCACTTTTTTATATTTTTCACAGAGACGAGATTTTGCCATGTTGCCCAGGCTGCTCTCGCGAGCTCCTGGGCTAAAGTGATCCTCCTGCCTCAGCCTCCCGAAGTGCTGGGATTACAGGAGTCAGCCGTTGCACTTACTTGCCTCCCTGTGGTTTGTGTCTCCTCACTTGGCCTTCTTATAAGAACACCAGTCCTAGCCAGGCACTGTGGCTCATCCCTGTAATCCTAGCTCTTTGGGAGGCTGAGGTGGGCGGATCACGAGGTCAGGAGATTGAGACCATCCTGGCTAACATGGTGAAACCCCATCTCTACTAAAAATACAAAAAATTAGCCGGGCATGGTGGCGGGCGCCTATAGTCCCAGCTACTTGGGAGGCTGAAGCAGAAGAATTGCTTGAACCCAGGAGGCAGAAGTTGCAATGATCCCAGATCACACCACTGCACTCCAGCCTGGGCAACAAGAGCAAGACTTCGTCTCAAAATCAGTCAGTCAATCAATCAATCATAAAAAACACAAGTCCATTGGACTAGGGTCCACCCTAATTGAGATGACCTCATTGTCACTTGATTTTATCTACAAAGACTCTATTTCCAAATAAAGTAAGATTCACAGTTTCAGGGGGTTAGAACTTCCAGGTATCTTTGGGTGGGGGCGGTGAGGGGCATAATGTAACCTACAACCCAGGCTTTATGATGTGAAGAGCCCTGTGTACATATGAGTCAGTGTCACCTTCATTGCTGCAGTGCTGGGAGAAAGCATGATCCTGGAAGCTGAGGAAAGAGTGATGATTAGACCGGCCTACCTTGTCAATGTCATCATCAGCACATAGCAGCACAGGCGGGCAGTTCTTTCAAGTCACTTCATGAGTTTATTTATTTATTTTTATTTTGTTTTATTTTTTTTTGAGATAGAGTCTCACTCTGTCACCAAGGCTGGAGTGCAGTGGTGCGACCTTGGTTCACTGCAACCTCTGCCTCCGGGGTTCAAGTGATTCTTGTGCCTCAGCCTCCTGAGTAGCTGGGATTAGAGTCACCTGCCACCACGCCCAGCTAGTTTTTGTATTTTTAGTAGACACGGGGTTTCGCCATGTTGGTCAGGATGGTCTCAAACTCCTGACCTCAGGCGATCCACCTGCCTCAGCCTCCCAAAGTGTTGGGTTTACAGGCGTGAACCACATCACCTCGCTTTTGTTTTTATTTTTTTGAGACTGGGTGTCACTTTGTCACACAGGCTGGAGTGCAAAGACGTGATCATAGCTCACTGCGGACTGGACCTCCTGGGCTCAAGTGATCCTCCTGCCTCAGCCTCCTGAGTATCTGGGACCACAGGCACGCACCAGCCACCATACCCAGCTCTTTAAGTCACTTTGGAAGTCCTTGATGCCTAGGCCATTTTCCCAAGCTGTGGATGCCCTCTCTTACTGGAGAGTTCTCATGGCTTTTAGTGGATTCTGGGTTCTGCCCACAGAATTTGTCTCCACTGATTTCTTTCTGGAATGTTCTATCTTCCTAAGGCTGATTCGGCTCCAGAACGTTCCCACCTGACTATCCCAAACATCTCTGTGGCCCATGTCTCCCTCTATGTTTCGGAAGCCACCATTTCTCTGAAAGCTCTGTTTCTAGGCAGAGTCCTGGCACCCCTCCAAGAAACACCACCCAGCCTCTCACTCCTGTTGCTCCCTGACTCCTCTGCCAAACCAGGCACTTGGCCACACATGCCAAGAAAAGACTAAACCGGGAATGGGTTGCTAGTCCCAGCTCTGCCTCCAGGGAGCTAGATGAGCTCAGGTAAGGCCCTTTGCCTCTTCAGACTGTAGCTTCCTGATGTGTAGGCCCATTTCAACAGATACTTAATGAATACTCCCAGCAAGCCAGGCACGAGTTACAAGGGAAACCGAGTCACCATCTCTAATCAGTGAGATAGAAATGTCACCCAGTCATTAGGATACATACAGGATTGCAGTTTCAGGGGAAGTACAGATGTCCCTCAATTCACAAAGAGTTTACAGCCCATCCTAAGAGGAACATATCTTTAAGTCAAAAATGTATTTATGGTGGTTCACACCTATAGCTCAGTGCTTTGAGAGTCCAAGGCAGGAGGATCACCTGAAGCCAGGAATTTGAGACCGGCCTGGGAAAGATAGAGACACCCAGCCAGGCACCCTGGCTCACGCCTGTAATCTCAGTATTTTGGGAGGCCAAGGCGGGTGAATGACTTGAGGTTAGGAGTTTGAGACCAGTCTGGCCAACATGATGAAACCCCGTCTCTACCAAAAATCTAAAAAATTAGGTATGGTGGTACACTCCTATAATCCCAGGTACTCAGGAGGCTGAGGCAGGGGAATCACTTGAACCCAGGAGGCAGAGGTTGCAGTGAGCTGAAATTGCGCCACTGCACCGCAGCCTGGGTGACAGAGTGAGACTCCATCTCAAAAAAAGAAAAAAGAAAAAAGACACCCCATCTCTATACAGACTTTTAAAAAAATTAGCTGGATGTGGTGGAGTGCACTTGTCCCAGCTACCGTGAAGGCTGAGGCGGAGGGTGGGGATTGCCTGAGCCCGGGAGTTCAAGGTTACAATGGGCTATGATTGTGTCACTGCACTCCAGCCTGGGTGACCCTGTCTCTTAAAAAATGCATTTGGGGCCAAGTGTGGTGGCTCATGCCTGTAATACCAGAACTTTGGGAGGCCCAGGCGGGTGGATCACCTGAGGTCAGGAGTTTGAGACAAGCCTGGCTAACATGGTGAAACCCTATTTCTACTAAAAATACAAAAAATTAGCTAGGCGTGGTGATGCGCTCTGTAATCCCAGCTACTCGGGAGGCTGAGACAGGAGAATTGCTTGAATCCCGGAGGCAGAGGTTGCAGTGAGCCAAGATCACGCCATTGCACTGCAGCTTGGGTAATAAGAGTGAAACTCTGTCTCAAGAAAAAAAAAAGGTATTTCTTAAACTTAACCTACCAATCATCACAGCTCAGCCTAGCGTACCTTAAACATGCTCCAAACACTTAACTTCAGCCTAGAGTTGTGCACAGTCATCTAACACAAAGCCTATTTTATAATAAAATGTTGAATAGCTCATGTAATTTACAGAACACTGTCCTGAGAGTGAAAAGCAGAACAGTGATATGGGTACTTGAAGTACAATTTCTACTGAATGACATTGCTTTCACATCATTGTAAGGTTAAAAAATTCTAAGTCGAGGCTGGGTGCAGTGGCTCACACCTGTAATCCTGCACTTTAGGAGGCCAAGGTGGGTGGATCCCTTGAGCTCAGGAGTTCAAGACCAGCCTGGCCAACATAGTGAAACTCCCGCTCTACTAAAAATACAAAAATTAGCTGAGTGTGGTGTGGGCACCTGCAATCCCAGCTACTGGGGAGGCTGAGGCAGGAGAATTGCTTGAACCTGGGAGATGGAGGTTTCAGTGAGCCAAGATTGCCCTGCTATACTCCAGCCTGGGCGACAGAGCAAGACTCTGCCTCAAAAAAAAAGAAAAGAAAAATTCTAAGTCGAGTCGTCATTAAGTCAGGGACCTTCTGTACACAAAGTGCCTGGGAACAAAGACGAGAAGAGGGTGGGGACTCATGCAAGCCCAGAATGGGGGAATAGAATCAGAGAAGTGAGATTTGAGCTGGGCCTGAGCCCCGAGTAGGAATTCCGAGGTGGAAGGGAAAGGAAGTCTTCGCAGAGGAAACAGCGTGCAAGGGACATGGAGGCTGCAAGGTCTCTGGATTCAGAAAGCAGTGAGGAACCCAGCGTGGCTTCAGAAAGGGACCAGGGAGGGAGAGACGAGAACTGCAGGCTGGAGATGAGGGTGGGGTGGGGCCATGGAGGCCCTGAGCTTGCCCCGTTCTCTAAAAATTAAATAAGGTCGGGTGTGGTGGCTCATGCCTGTAATCCAAGAACTTTGGGAGCCTGAGGCGGGTAGATCACTTGAGGCTAGGATTTCGAGACCAGCCTGGCCAACACAGTGAAACCCTGTCTCTACTAAAAATACAAAAAATTAGCTGGGCATGGAGGTGTGAACCTGTAATCCCAGCTACTTAGGAGGCTGAGGCAAGAGAATCACTTGAACCTGGGAGGCAGACGTTGCAGTGAGCCGAGATCACACCACTGTACTCCAGCCTGGGCAACAGAGTGAGACTTTGTCTGAAACTAAATAAATAGGCCGGGTGTGGTGGCTCATGCCTGTAATCCCAACATTTTGGGAGGCCGAGGTGGATAGATCACCTGAGGTCAGGAGTTTGTGACCAGCTTGGCCAACATGGAGGAACCTCACCTCTACTAAAATTACAAAATAATTAGCTGGGCTTGGTGGCACACCTGCTTGTAATCCCAGCTACTCAGGAGGCTGAGGCAGGAGAATTTCTTGAACGTGGGAGGTGAAGGTTACAGTGAGCCAAGATCGTCCAGCCTGGGCTACAGAGAGAGATTCTGTCTCAAAAAAAAGAAAAAAAAGAAAGAATAAATAAAAAGATAAAAGAAAACTGCTCTCCAGATGGTTTGAAGATGACAGGGATGCAGTGAGAGGAGGCCCACGGACTCCTAGCCAGACAACCTGGCTTCCAGACCTGGCTCTGCTGTTTCTAGTCGTGTGGCCTAAATGTCGTTTCCTGCTCAATCACAAAAGGCAGGATGCCTGCCCGGCCATCTTTCATGGTTGTCATGGGTGAAATGTGATGAAATATGTTAGAGTGCTTGGAACACTCATTACTGCTCTTCAAATAAAAGCTATTGTGTGCTCTTTCACTCCTCAGAGTGCTGCAGACATCCAGCTGTTTTACAAATAGTTGTGGATTTTAATGTAGAGGTTTCCTATCAACCCCAGAAGGAGTGCCGCCCAGCAACTCTACCCCGTCTCCCGGCTAGTCACCAGGGATACCACTGGGTCAAATCATGAATGAGGGGCTGTGGTCCTTGTGGCCCCCAAATAGCCAGTAAATGAGGATGGGAAAGGGGATGGCTGTGTGAACACACTACCCCAAAACTTAGTGGCTTAACCAACAATTAATTTTTCTCTCTCACGGTTGTGTGGGTTGATGGGGCTCCACTGGCCGGTTCTTCCTCAGGATCTCTGTGTAGTTGCAGGCAGATAGCAGTTGGGGCTGTGGTCATCTGAAGGCTCAACCAGGCTGGATGTCCAAGATGGCGACTCAGGAACCCTCCACGTGGCGTCTCCAGTGGTACAGCCTGGGCTGCTGCTTTTTTTTGTTTTCTTTTTTGAGAAGGGGTCTTGCTTTGTTGCACTCCAGCGCTAGCATAATCTCAGCTCACTGCAGCCTCCTCCCAGGCCTAAGCAATCCTCCAATCTGAACTTCCCGAGTAGCTGGGACCACAGGTGTGTACCATTACACCCAGCTAATTTTGTTTACTTTTTGTAGAGATGAGGTGTCATTGTTGCCCAGACTAGTCTCCAACTCCTGGACTCAAATGATCCTCCTGCCTCGCCTCCCAAAATGCTAGGATTACAGGCCATTGCCATCCAGCCCCAGGCTGCTGCTTTTTTTTTTTTTTTTTTTTTTTTTGAGATAGAGTCTTGCTCTGTTGCCCAGGCTGGAGTATAGTGCTGTGATCTCGGCTCACTGCAAGCTCTGCCTCCCGGGTTCAAGCAATTCCTTGCCTCAGCTTCCCGAGTAGCTGAGCTTACAGGCACCCACCACTATGCTTGGCTAATTTTTGTATTTTTAGTAGGGATGGGGTTTCACCATGTTGGCTGGTCTTGAACTCCTGACCTCGTGATCCACCCACCTCGGCTTCCCAAAGTGCTGGGATTACAGGCGTGAGCCACCGCGCCTGGCTGCCCTAGGCTTCTTAAATGTAAGCTCCTGGCTTCAAGAGCAGTTAGATATTGCCAGTTCTCTACAGAGCTCCAGGGGTATTTGGCACAGAGTCACAAGCTGACACCACCATATTCTTTTGGTCAAGACACCCCACATTCAATGGGGTCATGGAGAAAGAGACTCTACCCGTCAATGGGGCAGTGACAGGGAGGGAAGTGATGCCCACTCCCTTTGGAGACAAGCTGCCACCCAGAATGAGGGCCGGTTCCACTCCTAAGCCTATCCATCTGCCTGACTTAGAAGGTTTGTCACTGTGACAACGTAGGAGTCCTGGTTTTAGCTGGAGAGTGTGGGGAGCAGCAGCGTCCCCTGAAAAGAAAAGCCGCTGAGCAGCCTTACCGTCCCCCAACCCCCAGCTGTCCAGGTGCTGCTGGGTTGACCGGTGCAATGGGAATTAGAGCTCTGGGGCACCAAGGTCAGGGCCAAGATACAGAGGCCTGTCCCTGGCCACCGTCCAGCCTGGCCTCCCTCCCACATCCTGACCACAGCTCTGACCAGGCAGTTGGGTGGCTACGTGGGGGTGGTTCTGATTGTCCACCAGACAGCTGTGCAGGCACAGGCGCCGAAGCTGGCCAAACAAGCCTTTCCCTGGACTGGCTATCTCTTGGGTAAAGAACTGGTCACAGCCCTGTTTGCATTTCTCAAGCCTGGTGGAGCCAGTGCCATGCACAGCCAGCCTCGCCTCTCCTGTGTGTTTTCTGGCCTCACCCCTCTTCCTGCCCCCTTGCAGCGGCTTCCCTTAAACTGGCCCTGCTCCCGGCTTTCCGAGCTGCTCCCTGCCCCGCCAGCTGATTTTTCCCTTTCTTTGTCCCTTTCTCCATCTATTCTCTCGTTCGACCAGCATCGTTGGGGACCTCAGAGTGGGTGGGAACCAGGGACATTGGGAACCACCCTGCAAGGCTCACACATAAATGCCAGGCACCATGGCTCATGCCTGTATGAGTGCTCATCCCAGCAATTTGGAATGCCGAGGCGGGCAGATCACCTGAGGTCAGGAGTCTGAGACCAGCCTGGCCAACCTGGCGAAACCCTGTCTCTAGTAAAAATACAAAACTGAGCCAAGCGTGGAGGCACGAGCCTGTAATCGCAGCTCCTGGGGAGGCTGAGGCAGGAGAATCGCTTGAGCCGTGCTGTGCTGGTTGGATAGTGCTAGAGGCCATGTGGTCATAATGAAGTTGAAAATGTTGGCTATTTGGCTCTTAACAGAAAAGTTTGCTGAGCCCTGAACTGGGGAGGTGGTGGGGCCTCAGTATGGTCTCTGCATGAGAAGATTTCTGCCTGCACTCCTGATAGAGGAGGGGAGAGATTTGTGTTTCTGATCAGAGATCGTTGGATGGGGTATTGGTGTCTGTGTCCCAGCCCCAACGCTGGACTTGTTCAGGAGAGAAGCAGGGTGGGGGGGATCTGAGTGGTGCTGAGTCAGGACTGGGTCCTCCTCACCCCTTCTCAGGGGCCACCCTGCTGACTGAGCAGCTGCAACCCCCCTCAGGCTTTGGACAGCCACCAGTGCCAGACAACTGGTGCCCCTCCCCCGCGGGTCCAGGCAGCGGCAGGCGGTCAGGACAGGACTTGTTTTCAGCACACAAGGAATCCCACCCCCACCATACCCAGAAATGTCTGTGGAGCCTGGGGCAAGAGGTGAATTCCTGAGTAAGCCCCTCACACGCTCATCTGTGAATGCCACCTGGTGGGTGTGGGTGGCTGGAGAGGCTGGGCTCCCTGGCTTCCCTGCTCCACAGAGAGAGGTCCTAGGGGTGCTACCCTCCTGTCATTGGTCAGAGTGACAGTCAGGACTGCCCCATTAGGAACAGCGGTGGTCTCTTTCTTGGGTGACTTTTCTTGCTCCTGGGGTTCTCCCCAGCCATTCTCTCAGATATGGGAGGGGCTCTGGGGAAGGGAAGGCCTGCCCTGGACCCATCTCAGCCACATGGAGAGATGAGAACATGCATTCCACCTGCAAGGGGCTTCCAAACAGCAACTAAGCCCGTATAGAGTCACACGACCCCATTCCTCCTCGCTGCCTGGTGAAGCTGTGCCAGTCCCTGGCTATGCCTTTGTGCCTGGAGTACTGCTGGCCAGGCTGGCCACTGCGCCACTAAGCCATTGGCATGCCCTGAGCCCCCAGCAGCACCAGCTCCTCGGGAGGTTGGCCTCTGTGCCCAAGCCTCTTACTCTGGTGGGTTGCTGCCCCAGCGATTGATTTTTTAATGTGTTTTGTGCTGACTCTATTCTGTTCAGCAGCAGCCCTCTCTCTGGCACCACAGTGCCTGCCTGCAGGCTGGGCTGGCCAGATAGCCAGGGAGAAACACATGCTCCATGGCTGGGAGGCTCGGCGGGAGAAGGCAAGAGCCAAGCTCAAGGTCAACAGAGAGCCATGTAGGGGACCTCAACCCAGGTCCCCATCCTAGCTGATTTCATCAACATCCTCAGGTTTCAAATATCCACGGGCTCACCCTGCCATGCTGTGGAGCCAATGGGAGTGACTCTGGGCTAAGCAACTGACAACACAGGCTAAGAAGGGTAGCTGGCAGCTTAGCAGGGCTGGAGACTTTGGAAGCCCGCAAAACACGTGATTACATTAGCGTACGTGATTGCTGTGAACATTTACAAACTTTTTTTTTTGGAGACCGGGTCTTGCTCTGCTGCCCAGGCTCACTGCAGTCTTGACCTCCTGAACTTAGGCGATCCTCCCACTGCAGCTTCCCGAGTAGCTGGGACTATAGGTGTGTCCCACTATGCCCAGCTAATTTTTTAAATTACTTACAGATATGAGGTTCCACTGTGTTGCCCAGGCTGGTCTCAGATTACTGGGCTCAAGGATCTTCTCACCTTGGCCTCCCAAAGTGTTGGAATTACAAGTATTACCGACCGTGCTGGCTTTTTTTTTAAATTATTTTTTTGAGACAGAGTCTCGCTCTGTCACCCAGGCTGGAGTGCAGTGGCGTGATCTTGGCTCACTGCAACCTCCGCCTCTGGGGGTCAAGCAATTCTACTGCCTCAGCCTCCTGAGCAGCTGGGATTACAGGCGCCTGCCGCCATGCCTGGCTAATTTTTGTATTTTTAGTAGAGACAGGGTTTCACCATATTTGTCGGGCTGACCTCGAACTCCTGACTTCAGGTGATCCACCTGCCTTGGCCTCCCAAAGCGCTGGGAATTCAGGTGTGAGCCACTGCGCCCGGCCCCTGTTTTTTATTATTAAAATTAGAGACGGGGTCTGGTATGTTGCCCAGGCTGATCTCAAACTCCTCGTCTCAAACTCTTAGTCTCAAACAATCCTCCTGCCTCGGCCTCTCAAAGTTCTAGGATTACAAGTGTGAGCCACCATGCCTGGCCTACAACCTTTTTCAATCACAAAAGGAATCTGTATTTGTTAGAAACTTTTGAAACAAGATCGGAGTTAATGGAAGACAAGAGGGGGAGGAGCGGCAGTTCTCCCCACTCACTCCCACATCCTATTCCCTAGAGAAGCCACTGTCAACAGTTTGCACTGCCTGTTTCCAGATGTTTTCTGGAAAACTTGCTTGATCGTTTGACACTTGCAACAATTCCAAGAGATGAGCAGGTCCGATCGCATAGTTGTCAGTTTATAGGTGAGCACAAGGGGCTTGAGGAACCCCTTCTTTGTCCCAGTAGAGCAGCGAGCCAGCGACAGAGCCAGAAGGAGCGCCTACATCCCAGGCCTCGCCCGTTCTCTTTCCCCTGGGACTAGCTGTCCCCATGAGTGACCCATGACTTCTCTTCTCCAAGCGGATCGTCTTGTTGCACAAGCAGAAAACTCGGAGGCCTCATTTCAGGTATTAAACAAGACAGCCATTATCTCTAGAGGCCTCTGCTCTACAGGCCTCCTACGGATGCAGGGAGGGCCGGAGCAGGGCAGTCTTCCCAGGTGCAGAACCGGGGAGCTGGGAGTGGAGGGGCAGAGGACAGCTGGCTCCCTAGTCCCAGGAAGAAGGCCAGCAGGACTCCTTTAGTGATTCCCACTCACTTCAATCCTGCTCTTAGCTTTGGCGTTGAGTGACAGCCTCGTCTATTCTAGAAACCAGAGAATTGGAGGGCAGTGTGTTCACATCTGACAATCCCAGAGCAAGACAAGACGAACTCCCACTCCACCTTTAGGAGAAATTGTATGTACAGTTTCAGTCAAGTTATTTGACCTGATGAAAAACACGTTTCCAAAGGATAAGCAATACCTTCCAGGATGAGTCAGAAGTGTTCTTCCCATTTTGCTGTCAAAAAAGTGAATATAACTTGGCCTTGGAGACCAGTGGAGAACAAAATGCAAAGAGCGACTCCATAGTGATGAAAGAAAGCAAATCTGCACGTTTCATATTCCTTGGGTAAAAGACAGTCTGTTCCAAGAAGCAGGCGAATGGCTGTTTTTTTGTTGTTGTTTGTTTTTGTTTTTAGTTTTCTATAAAATCAACATTTCTCCCTTCCTTGGAACCTATCCAAAGGTTCTCCCTACAACTCTGAGTGTCAAAATCCTACCAGAACAGAGAGTAAAATTGGGTCATCATAAGCCTATGCCTTGTAAAAATAAGTTAAAAAGAAGAAAAGGTCATAGATACAGAAAGATGACTCTAAAATATCTATGGAAGGGCAGAAGAATGAGAAAAGCCAAACAATTTTGAAAAAGAAGAATAATAAAGCAATAGGACTTACAATCACAGCACTCTGCTTGAAGACGTATGATAAAGTGACAGTCATCAAGACAATGTGGTGTTGGCAAATGGATGGAGGCCATCAGTCAAAGAAAGCGACTAGAGAACACATAAATAGAACAAACACAAGCCCAATTCATTTTTGACAAAGATGTAAATTTCATCAGTTTTGACAAAGACGTAATTGAATGAAGGAGAACAATCTTTTCAACACATGGTTGCAATGATTGACATCCATATTTTTAAAAAGGGAGAGGAGGGACCTCAACCTAAACCTCACACCTTCCTCAAATGTTAACATTTATTATTATTGTGTTGAGACAGAGTCCTGCTCCATCGGCCAGGCTGGAGTGCGGTGGCGCCATCTCAGCTCACTGAAACCTCCGCCTCTCAGGTTCAAGCAATTCTCCTGCCTCAGCCACCTGAGTAGCTGGAATTACAGGCACCTGCCAACACACCCAGCTAATTTTTGTATTTTTGGTAGAGACAGGGTTTTGCCATGTTGGCCAAGCTGGTCTTGAACTCCTGACCTCAGGTGATCTGTCTGCCTCGGCCTCCCAACGTGCTGGGATTACAGGTGTGAGCCACCATGCCCGGTTCAAAAGTTAACTTTTAAAAGGATCACAGATCTAAATGTAAAATGCAAAACTACAAAACATTTAGAATAAAACTATAATCTGCAGTTGGTTCTTGGACATGATATCAAAAGCACAATGCACAAAAGTTAAAAAGAAAAAAAGACTGGATGCTAAAAATACAAAAAATTAGCCAGGCCTGTAATCCCAGCTACTACGGAGGCTGAGGCAGGAGGATTGCTTGAACCCTGGAGGCGAAGGTTGCAGTGAACTGAGATCATGCCATTGCACTCTAGCTTGGATGACAAAGGAAAACCCTATCTCAGAAACAAAATAAAACAAGGCCAGGTGAGGTGGGTCATGCTTATACTCCCAGCACTTTGGGAGGCCAAGGTGGGTGGATCACCTGAGGTTGGGAGTTCGAGACCAGCTTGACCAACATGGAGAAACCCTGTCTCTACTAAAAATACAAAAAATTGTCCAGGCATGGTGGCGCATGCCTGTAATCCAAGCTACTCAGGAGGCTGAGGCAGGAGAATCACTTCAACTTGGGAGGCGGAGGTTGCCATGAGCTTAAAAAAAAAAAAAGAAAAATCAGGCTCAGTGGCTCATGCATGCAATCCCAGCACTTTGGGAGGCTGAGGCGGGTGGATCACTTGAGGTCAGGAGTTCGAGACCAGCCTGGCCAATATGGTGAAACCCCATCTCTACTAAAACTATAAAAATTAGCTGAGCATGGTGGAGGATACCTGTAATCCTAGCTACTCAGGAGACTGAGGCAGGAGAATCGCTTGAATCTGGGAGGTGGAGGTTGCAGTGAGCTGAGATCGTGCCATGGCCCTCCTGAGACTCTGTCACAAAAGCAAAACAAAACAAAACAATACCTGGATGAGAGTTTTGGCTCAGACACTTGCTATGTGACTTCCACGAAGTCGCCTCCCCTCTCTGAGCCTCCATTTCTTCATCCGAAAAGAAAGGCCTGCCCTCTGGATTGAAAGCAGCAACACCAATGGAAGTGTTTGCAAAATATGAATGTAAAATGGAATGACCCCTTCCCTCTATCCCCTTGTTCCATCCCGAGCTTGCTTGCCTCTCAAGTACTGGTGTCATTTTATTCCATTATGGAGCTGGGGCTCACCTTTTAAACTGTGTTTTTTTTTTTTTTTTCAAAATAAGTAACATGTTTGCCTAGTTCAAAAATTATTTTTGGATTTTTATTGTTTTTAGAGATGAGGGTCTCCCTGTGTTGCCTAGGGTGGAATGCAGTGGGTATTCACAGACTCAGTCACTGCTCACTGCGGTCTTGAACTCTGGGCCTCAAGTGATCATTCTGCCTCAGCCTTCCGAGTAGCTGGGACTACAGATACGTGCCACCCAGCCCAGCTAACATATTTTATAATGGTTAAGTTACAAAAAGGTATATGCTTGCATCTGTATAGCCAATGAAACCACTTTTGGGGTATCCATGCAGAGATATTCCTTAGTCTACATGTTAGACCAGCAGATGTGTTGTTTTTGTTACCCTCTTTTTATTTTTTGAGACGGAGTTTCGCTCTTGTCGTCCAGGCTGGAGTGCAATGGCGCAATCTCGGCTCATCGCAACCTCCACCTCCTGTGTTCAAGCGATTCTCCTGCCTCGGCCTCCCGGGTAGCTGGGATTACCGGCATGCACCACCATACCCAGCTAATTTTGTATTTTTAGTAGAGACTGGGTTTCTCCATGTTGGTCAGGCTGGTCTTGAACTCCTGACCTCAGGGGATGCGCCCGCCTCGGCCTCCCAAAGTGTTGGGATTACAGGCGTGACCCACGGCGCCTGGCCTTCTGTTACCCTCTTTAACCCAGATGGGAGAGTGCCATTTCGTCCATTCATCAAGAATTGAGGCCAGCCAGTCCCACAGCCTGTTCTGCTCCTTGATTCCTCTTGTTTTATTTTTCCCCTTTCCAATGCATCTAGAACACGGTTCCATATTCGTCCATCAATACTTCCAAGTCTTTGCTCTGCCTCCTGTGACCCATCACATGGCCACATGGCAAGTGTGGAACCAGCCGCCTATGTGGGTGCCTCCAATCCTTTGTCATTATTACAAACGATGTCGCCTGGGTCATGTCACAAATGTGCACACATAGCTGGTGTTCCATTTCTACAAGCAGAACAGCTGTGTCAAAGAATCTGTGTATTTAGTAGATAGATATTGCCAACGTGCCCTCCGAGGAGGTGGTATCATTTTACAGCCTGCTAGCAAAGCAAGAAAGTGGCCTCCCCTTCTTGCCAAGCGAGTGTGCCCTCAAAGCTTGCATCTCCGCCAATCTGCTCAGTGGAAAATGGGGTCTGGGTATAGTTTTCATTTGCACTTGTCGCATGCTAAGTGAGATTGAGCATCTTTTCAGTGTCCAGCCCTGTGGCTGGCTCCAGGTCCTCCCTGTGGCCTTGCCTGTGACTGGCTCTGCAAGATGCAGGACTAGATTTGTGTTTCTATCTTCTGGCTTCTCGCTGAGTCACTCCCAGGAAGGAAAGGGCAGCAGGCTCAGGTTATTTCTGCCTGGGCCATCTGAGCTGCCAGTCCTGGGAAGACCTTGGCCTCCCGCACTCCCTGTGGGCGCCCAGCACCTGTGCATTGCACCTGTCAAACCCAGGCTTCCTGGTCCCCCAGGGAGGGATAGGGGCTTGCAGATAGGGATCAGGCCAGGCATGTTTGTAAACTAGGCATGAAAGGACTCAGCTAGACTAGAAGAAGGAAGATTTGGAAGATGTCAATGACCAAAGTCCTAAGCTCTAAGTGACAGAATGAGAGGAATGAGTCCGAGTGGAGAGAAGAGATTTAAGTTGTTGAGAGGATTTTGGGCAGAGAGGGTGGTGAGCCACTGCTGGGGGATGGGACACTTGGAAACAGCTCTCATGGAATCACGTGAGATGCACTGTGCAGCTTCCGCCCTGGCTTCGGGGCCTATCACCACTTCAGGGTTAGTGCTAAGAGCTGCCTAGGGTAGGAAGTAGAGACAGCCTCTGGCCTGTGCATGGAGAACCCAGGCCACGCATGCGATCAGCCAGAGGCCTGGAGAAGCCCCTCTCTCCACAGGAACCCTCTCTGAACAGGGTCTGGGCCTCTGCAGGGCAGCTCTGGTCAGGTGGTTGTAATTTAACCTCAGGGCCACCCTGTGCTTCTCGCTGAGTCTTGCTCATGGAAGAGAGAAGCCAGGAGAAGCCGGTGGCTGCATTCCTGGGCCCCTGGGGAGTCTGCAGCCTGTTTATTTCCTGACTCAAACAAACAGCAAATTTGCACTGGAAATTGCTGAGGCAGAGTCATCCTGGAGCTCCTTGAAGAATGGGGACTTCATTTTCTAAGCTCCAGGGCCTCTGACTCCTGGGAGCTGAGCTTTCCCCTCTGTGAGCTTCCGTGGAGACCCCAGGGCCTATTCTAGGCTCAACCACCAACCACAGCTCAGGCTCTCCTCCCTGCTCTGCTGGGGCCGGCAATCCAGCGCTAGACTTCAGAAGTGGACAGGGAGAGAGGTTTGCTGTATCTGGGACCCCATTTCAGTTCCATCCAGATGTCCCATGCTGCTGTGTCAGAGGGAAAACGAGCCACTGCTGACTTTTACCCCAGCCTGGATCGGAGGCCGAGGCAGTTGCGGCAGGTGGCATCCCGGGTGGCGTGCAGGCAGGGTGGGGCCCCTTCCTGAAGCCAGCTTCTCAGAGTCTCTCAATCCCACATTACCAAGCAGAGTTTTCAAGAACTGTAGCTAGGGATGCTCTCCTCCCCCCAGCTCTTCAGCCTCTCTGGGGGAAAAGCACAAAAAGTTGAGGTTGTCCCTGGGGCCACCACGGAATGCTTAATTGCTTTCTGAGAGAATTGTCACCTCTTTCTGCTTTCCTCCCCCTCTCCATTGCCCTTCTCCCCCTCTCCCTCCCTCGCTGGAGGCTCTCACTGGGGGAGATGGGGCTGAAGACATGCCTCCCTGACTGTGCCCCAAGGGAACCAGGAGCATGTGCTGACGAGCAGTCCGCTTCTCCAAATATATTGCTGCACCACCTTTGCTGAAAAAAAAAAAAACCCTATGTTTTGGAGGAATAAATGTGCTTTTTGCTGTGAGCCAGGCACTCTTTGACAGCGGATGGATGATGTCAAAGGCCAGCTGAGTCAGCCAGACTTTGGAGCAAGCAGTGTGAACCAAGACAGGGATGGGAGCCAGCCAAGGAAAGTAAGGTACAGGGATATTTGAAGGTTTTCATCCCAGGAGTTTAGTCAGCACCTTGTGTAATGATTTACACTGAGGGCTAAAGAGGGATGTGTATTATGAAGGGTAGGCTAAAAAGTAGTCACAAATAAACCTCCAAATGTATAATAGCTCAAATACCTTAGGAATTTATTGCTTACTCACATAACAGGCCAAGAACGAGCGTTCCTGATTGGCCAGTGGCTTTCCTCCACATGGTGATTCAGGGACCCAGGCTCTTTCCATCTCAGGGCTCTGCCCTTCCCCAGGGTCTCATTAGTACCTATATCCAGCTGGCAAAGAAGAGGGAAATGATGGAGGAAGCACCCCTGCTTCTGACTGTCTTGGCTCAGAGGGGCTGCACATCTTTCCTGCTCATATTCCATTGGTAGGAATTTGTCATGTCGAGATACCCAGTTGCAAAGGCAGCTGGGAAATGTAGTCTCTGCTCTTAGTGAAACTCTATGAAAGGCGAGTAGGGGTTTGGTAGACAGTTAACCATCTGTGCCACACGTCCTAAATCAAGCCATTTAGGTCACAGGACCGGGAAAGAGAGCAACTCATTTTGAGTTTGTTTTTGTTTTGTTTTGAGGCAGAGTCTCACTGTCACCTGGGCTGGAGTGCAGTGGCGTGATCGTCGTGCACTGTGACCTCGATTTCCTGGGCTCAAGCAATCCTCCCACCTCAACCTCCCAAGTAGCTGGGACTATAGGTGTGCACCACCACGCTCAGCTAATTTTTTTTTTTTTTTTTTTTTGAGATGGAATCTGACTCTGTCACCCAGGCTGGAGTGCAGTGGGGAAATCTTGGCTCACTGCAACCTCTGCCTCCTGGGTTCAAGCTATTCTTCTGCCTTAGCCTCCCGAGTAGCTGGGATTACAGGCGTGCACCACCAGGCCTGGCTAATTTTTGTGTTTTTAGTAGAGACGGAGTTTCACCATATTGGCCAGGCTGGTCTCGAACTCCTGACCTTGTGATCCACCCGTGTTGGCCTCCCAAATTGCTGGGATTACAGTCGTGAGCCACTGCACCCAGCTAATTTTTTGTATTTTTTTTTGTAGAATGAGGTTTCTCTATGCTGCCCAGGCTGGTCTGAAATTTCAGCAATCTGCCCACCTTGGCCTCCTGGAGTGTTGATATTACAGGTGTGAGCCACTGTGCCTGGCCTTTTTAAAAAAAAATTTTTTTAATTTTTTATTTCTTTTTTTGAAACAGGGTCTTGCTCTGTCTCCAGGCTGGAATGCATTGGTGCAATTGTAGTGCACGTAGCCTCAGCTTCCTGGGCTTGAGCAGTCCTTCCATCTCAGGCTTCCAAGAGCTGGGACTACAGGTGCATGCCATCAGCCCAGCTAATTTATTTTTAATATTTTGTAGAGACATGGTCTCCCTATGTTGTCCAGGCTGGTCTCAAACTCCTAGGCTCAAGCTATCCAGGCTGCCTTGGCATCCCAAAATGCTGATTACTTGCATGAGCCACTGCGCCTGGCCACTCTGGGTCTTTAATTAGGAATTCCTGCCTGAGTAACTTGCTAGAAAGGATTTTGCTTTTGCCAAGGATTGGAAGATCCAACAGCCTCAGAACTGGGCAGAAATACAGGGGCAAATTAACAGAGAAGAAAACTACTAAGAAACCTGGATAATGAGGCCTAAGAAGCTGTGCGATTCCCCTGCAATTGGGTTTATCTGTGCAAAGTTCGTGCCCAAACATCCTAGTCTGAGCATAGAAGCTTGGGCCTCTGGCAGAAGCTGTGCAAACAAAGATGTGGATGGTTCTTTGTGGAGGAGGGGCATAGCCAGAGTGTAGGGTGAGGCTGTAACTTCAAGGCTGTGGGAGAAATCAGAAATGCCTCCTCTGCCTCCTCCCCTGGGAACAACATCCGAGGCCGGGAACCTTCACCTCGCAGGCACCTGCGTTAGGTATTATTTCTGCATATCAAATTGCCACAAATCTAGCAGCCATTTATTTGCTCACGGTTCTTGAGGTTAGAAGGAATACTGTGCAGCCATAAAAAAGGGTGAGTTCATGTCCTTTGCAGGGACATGGATAAAGCTGGAAACCGTCATTGTCAGCAAACTGACACAAGAACAGAAAACCAAACACCGCATGTTCTCACTCATAAGTGGGTGTTGAACAATGAGAACACATGGACACAGGGAGGGGAACATCTCGCACTGGGGCCTGTTGGGGTTGGGGGTATTGGGAAGGGATAACAATAGGAGAAATACATAACGTAGATGACAGGAGTATGGATGAAGTAAACCACCATGGCATGTGTATACCTATGTAACCATCCTGTATGAGCTGCACGTATACCCTAGAACTTAAAGTATAATAAAAATAAAATAAAATTTGAAAATTTAGAAATAGAAAAATGTCCAGTTATTCCAAAAGAAGATAGAAAAAAAGGATCCTCATACATTGACCATTCGAATATTAAATTTTTCAGCCACTTTGGGGAAAAGATTGGCAGCCTCTTTAAATATATGCTTGCTTTGTGACATACCAATTAAACTTACAGGTATTTACCCCAAAATATGAAAATATATATACACAAATGCTTGTATATAAATGTTTATCACAGCTTTGTTCATAAGTGCCTCAAACTGGAAACAATCCAACCACCTATCAAGATGTGAGAAAAACAAATTATAGTATATGCATACAACAGGCTACTACATAGTAATAAAAAGAAACAAACTGCTGATAGAACAATATGAGTGAATACCAAACAAAAAGATTATGCCATTATGCTGAGCAAAAGTAGTTATTCATAATGTTTCATTCCATTTAGATAAGATTCTAAATAGACAAAACTAATACAGTGTCAGAAAGCAGACCAGTGGTTGTCAAGGTTCAGGATGTTGAATCAAGGGATCAGAGGCAGGAGTGTTAATGGCAAAGGGCACAGGGATTTTTCTAGAATGATGGAAATGTTTAGCATCTTCGTTTGACAGTAGTTGTACAGGTTTACATTAAAAATGGGGAACAATTCATTGTATATAAGTTATACTTCAATAGAGTTGATTTTAAGAATGCCATGTGTATACATAAATCTATCCTAAGCTTTCACTTTTTAACAAGTATAAACAAAATTCTTCAGCTCTTACAAGTCCAAATACTTTTGTATGGAAAGCCAGCTAACAGAAGCAGCATGTCACTTGTAAGGCCATATTATCCCACAGTCAGGCCATTTGGCCAAGGCCATTGACCAAGTGCATTTGCCCAATTCAGTAAACAGTCATTGTTAAAACCAATCACTTTCTTTTGAGTAATACTGCAGCTGTTAAGATCTCTGTATTTTACAAATAAATAAATAATAACAAAAACAAATATGAAAATACTAGAAGGGAAATTTTACTTGAGGAACAAAAAAAATCTTAATGAAACCATAGGTTAAAAATATATAAATAAATCAAACTGAATGGTATCTAGAAGATTTTGCCTTCCTGTGCACTGGAAGACAAAAACCTTTAAATTTTTCCTTCTTTGTCATTTTACTGTGAATGCATAATTTATAACATTTAACTTATTTCTATATGTCAGTGCTTTATGCTATGGCACAGCCAGGTTAATCTTAGTGGCATTACTCATTATTCATCTCTCTCTAATTAGCACACACTATGGTGATGTAGATTGCCTATTAGAACAAACCAGGAACATGAATGAAGTTAAGAGGCAGTCTTCAGATATTTTTCACCGACTAGTTCTTCTATGTTCTACAGCCTCAGAAAGCATCTCAAACTCGCTGAGAATCTTGGAAATATATATCATTCTTTGCAAGAAAAAGCAGATACTGTAGATGGTCAGGATAAGTGTGTTATTAGTACCATAAATGGAAGCAAAACTCTTGCCCTGCTGAGTGCTGCGTTGTAACATCATGCTATGTCAAGAAAGATTTTCATAATATGATTTTTATCATTCTTTATGCTGCTATGTGATGAAAAGTGTGTAAACTGGAGAAGAGAAGATTGATGGGAGATAGGATACATTTCTGTCAAATTCCAAAGGCAGAGGGAATAAGAACAGACTAGCTTTAAGTTGCTTCAATATATGTATTTATGAGTATGTATTATATATCTATGTGTCTCTATTATATGCTTTTGTATGCAAAATGAA
Source organism: Cacajao melanocephalus (assembly GCA_963573385.1). Taxonomy (NCBI): domain Eukaryota; kingdom Metazoa; phylum Chordata; class Mammalia; order Primates; family Pitheciidae; genus Cacajao; species Cacajao melanocephalus. Next base: position 23,520 of record CAUYLG010075917.1, on the reverse strand, counting down.
TTTTTTTAAAAAGATGCAGAAGTACCAAAAAGGAATAATTAGGCTTTGTATTAAAAAATTAAATACTAGTGACAGCAGCCCAGGAAACAAATAGACTTGGTTAGGCCAATGGAATGAACTTCATAATCTCAAAAGACTTGAAGCACAAGTATAACAGACATTTGTCAAAATGCATAAAGAAAAATGATGTTCTGCATAAAATGGTGATCTCAAAGTCTTTGAAACTTGAAAGTGTTTATTGCATGATAACATCTAGATTTTAAAATTAAAAGTAACAAAATTAAAATATGATTGAACACCAGCTGCATATATCGTCACCTTTGAAAATAAGAACACTTTTCTAAACAGTTCTTAACCATTTTCTAGGTAACATTTTCCTTATCTTCTCTACACTTTAGTTTAACAATTCACTATCCCTTTTCAAATCTTTGGGATTTGTGAGTCCTTGGAAACTTCAGTGGCCATGTGAATGAATAGCTGTAGTTGTTAAGATCTTTGAAAGCTGAAATAGCATTTCCACCGTGGACTTCATATATCAGTCTTCACCAGTGATTTCTGAGAAGCAAACAGATTTTGCTCTTTCTGAAGGGCTCCCAGTGTGATCACAGAGCGGCAGCACTTTTATCCCTTTGTTTCCAAATAATTCTCCTCAGGAAACTCAGTGACATTGAAGGAGCACCTCAGACACTTTTGTAACTGTAAAAGCACAGGTATTAGCATTTGAAATAAAAAATAGAAGATCCCACGAACAAATTTGAGAAAATTGGCTAAAAGCATTTTATAGACAAAATGAATTACATCAAAGCCACTGACAGTAACCTCAGTATCTGTGAGTTAGGCTTCAGCAGTTGCCTTTCTTGTTTCTATGCCTGGTGAACTTAAACATAGATCTGTAAAGTGTGTGGCTAAAATATAGGAAAAATATGAGGATTTCATCCCTCTACAATTTTCTATTCTTATATCTCCCTAAACCCACATCAATACCCCAAAAACTTTATTGACTATCTGACTGGTACTATGCATGGTGATAATCATTTTGGGTGCATAACGAAGAAGAAAAAGTCACCATCTTAATGAGGAATCAGATTAATGGAGAAGATAGACATGGGAGATAAATGGACATATTTTCAATAGAATGAAATGGTGCCATAACAAAACATAAGGACAAAATGATATGGCAAGTCTAAACAGTTTGGGGAGAAATAATTCAAACATATTAAGAACTTCTACGAAGTCACTAGATATAAAAGAGAATGCAGGACATTCCAGGCAGAGGAAATAACATTGACAAAGCCACAGGATATGAACAGGGAGACAGGGTTCAGAAAAAGCATGTGTTTTGGTATGGCTAGAATATAAGGCATAAGTGATGCAGAATTTCTTGCTCCATAGTTCAAATAAAATCTGGGTTCTTACCTCACAACCAGAAAACATTAGGCATGTGGACACATTGAAGAGTGTGGAAGCTGGATTTATTAAGCAAAGAAAATGAGGATGGATTTATTAAGCGAAAAAAAGCTCTCAGCAATGAAAAAGGGGGTGCCGTCAATAGGATCCCACCACACAGATTGAATACCCCACCACACAAGAGCAGAAGAGGCCGGGCTCCACCCTCTGCATAAGATGTGAAATTTTGGTGGCTCCACCCCATTTTCCAAGTGTGTTTGTGGGCCCTCAGTCCACCGTGGGCAGGCCCAGCCAAGGCCCTGTGCAGGTTCCCTTATCTGCCTCCTGCATCTATCATAAAGGGAAATGAGAATTCAGGCAATGAGACCAAGAAAGACCAAATCGTGAAGAGCATTATGAGCCATAATAAATGTTTGAATGTATAGTAGTACTATAAAGTATGAGAAATCAATACAATTTTTAGTGTAAAAATAATTTTAGCAATTTAAAAAAATAACTTACAAGACTAAAGAAAGCAAACTGAGTGAGCAGAACATGGATGTAAGAAGGAAGGGCTATTGCAGTAGTCAAGAATGGTGAATGATGGCAAGGATCTGAACTAATTGGCAATCTTGTTGACGGGAGAGGACTCTCCAGCTTCAGAAGATATGTGACTGAATTGATCAGTCGTAGAAGTTGGAAGAGGAATTTAGCCTGGGTGGAAGCATGGTTATGATGCTATTAATTCCTTTAGGAAATGTCAGTGGAGGGTAGAGGTCAATAGAGTGCCATTTTGTCTACATCGAGATGAGGAAGCTGTGGTCACTGGGGTGCAGGTATCCAGTAGTCACTGGGAATGTGAAATATTAGTGGATAAATGATATTGGAATGGTCTTGGAAGTATCTCTGGTCACCCCCACACCCCCAAAAATGGAGAAAAAAGTAAACAATTTGCCAAAATATAAACAACCCATTTGTGGACCTGTACTTTAATCCCTCTAGTCTCATGGGGGCTTGGTGTATAGATTAATTTAATAAGCATAGTATCTGATAGGTAGTTTTTCCAATCCTGACCTTCCTCCAACCTCCACCCTCAAGTAGGCCCTGGTGTCTATTTTTCCCTTCTTTGTGTCCATGTGTACTCAATGTTTAGTTCCCACATAAGTGAAAACATACAGTATTTGGTTTTCTATTCCTGTGTTAGTTCACTTAGAATAATGGCCTCCAGCTGTAACCAGGTTGCTGCAAAATCAGGATTTCATTCTTTTTTAAGGCTGTGTAGTATTCCAAAGGGCATCTAGGTTGATTCCATGTCTTTACTATTGTGAATGGTGGTGCACTGAACATACCTGGGCATATGTCTTTATGATAGAATGATTTCTATTCCTTTGGGTTTATACCCAATAATGGGGTTGTTGGCCTGAATGGTAGTCCTAAGTTTTTTCAGAAATTGCCAAACTACTTTCCACAGTGGTTGAACTATTTTACATTCCCACCAGCAGTGTGTAAATGTTCCCTTTTCTTTATAGCTTCGCCAGCATCTCTTATTTTTTGACTTTTTAAAAATAGCCACTCTAACTGGTGTGAGATGGCATCTCATTGTGATTTTGATTTGCATTTCCCCAATGATTGGTGATGCTGAGCATTTGTTTCATATGCTTCTTGGCCAAATGTCTGTCGTCTTTTGAAAAGTGAGTGTCTGTGTCTTTCCCCACTTTATAATGGGATCATTTGTTCTTTGTATATGAATTTGTTTAAGTTCCTTCTGGGTCCTAGATATTAAACCTTTGTTGAATACACAGTTTGCAAATAATTCCTCTCATTCTGTTCTGTTTACTCTGTTGACAGTTTCTTTTGCTGTGCTGAAACTCTCTAGTTTAATTAAGTCCCATTTCTCAATTTTCATTTGTGTTGCAATTGCTTTTGTAATCTTCATCATGAACTGTTTTCCAAGGCTTATGTCCAGAATGATATTTCCTAGGTTTTCTTCTTGGATTTTTTTTTTAACATAAAACATCCTGTTACAGCATCTTCTTGGATTTTTATGGTTTTAGGTTTTACATTTAAGTCACTATGCAAATTGAGTTGATTTTTCTATACCGTAAAGGAAAAGGGTCGAGTTTCAATCTTTGGC
>CAUYLG010075917.1:0-15000 GCA_963573385.1 Cacajao melanocephalus | reverse complement strand
AAGAGATAGATATATAGATACTGCAGGAAGGGAGGATAAGTAAAATGAAAGTTGAATTTTAAAATGTCCAAGGTGGATAATTTCTATAAGAAAAAGAACTAAGGAACACAGATAAAGCATAACAGGAAGGCTGCTGGCTTTGGACACGGTGATCACAGAAGGGCTTTCTGAGGCAGAGACTTGGAGATGAAGGACCTAGCTTCATAAAGAGTAAGGGAGAGGGAGGTCTAATCAGAAAGAATCGCAAGTTCAAATATTAGGAGCAGAGGCAACTAGATGTGTTTGAGAAGCAAGCGCTAGGACCTACAAAGCCTTGAAAACCATAGACAGAGACTGGGATTTTATTCAAGATGTCACATAAAGTCTCAGAAGATAATTTTGAAGGGAAGCATAAGATATGATCTAATTTATATTTAAATAAGATCATAGAAATATAGAAAAAATGGAAAAGCCTATGATTAATATTTTGGCAAAATGTGTCTTTGGAATTTGTAAATATTATGCCACATCTTTATAGTTGAAAAACATCTTTAAAGTCAAAAAAATCCTATTTTTTGAAAGATAGAAAATTTTTTTTGAAAAAAAACTATTTTTTTAAAGATAGTAACTTCATCTTCGCTCCACTTTTCCTTCCTCTGCTATTTACTTTGAATAGCAACTTGTCTCTCTTACTGAAAAATCGGGATCAAGCCTGAAACCCCTTTGTCTCTGCAGCAAGTTTATCAGCGTCTATTCTCAACTAAGCCGGCTTCTTTCTAAAGGAATTCTGTTCTAGCTACAAAGAATATATTTCTTCCAAGTATTACCCTTTGATTAGATTTGAACTAAAAATGAATGTCCCATATTGGGGAAACCTAGATGGCCTATCTCCTGTAAGATCACTAACTCCACTGAATCTCTCTCCCTTCCCAAGCTGTCTCTGTCTCTCTCTTTCTCTGTTTGTCTCTCTGTAGCTATCTATCTACCATATATCACATTCCATGGATCTATCATCTATCACTATATCTATCAATCATCTCTCATCTGTATCCCTCTCTCTCAATGTCTCTTGTGTTCTGTTTATGTAATAGAGTAATATGTAGAAAACAGAGGCTGTCAATAAAGTGGTCTATAGAAAAACATTGTCTCTCTATATTTAAAAAATCTAATATTTTTTGGATTTATTAAAAAATCAGATGTTGAGGATCCAAACATGCAACTGCAAAGCTGAACTAAGGCCAGTAGTTCATCAGACTAGTTTAGACAATCACCAGTCAGTTCGAACAATTTATATTTTTATTCTTTTTTATATATTTAATAATTGCCCTATAGAAGTTTAATACAGAAAAGGGACATGAATTTTTAAAGTTGAAGTATTGCAGAAGAAAAGTATTTTTCACAATGATATAAGTATCTTGTAGTGTGTGTGAGTATCTTCAGATATTAGAAAGGAAAATGTGATGATAACTTATTCCAAAGAGATTTGCATCAAAGTGCTTTGTAAGAACTGCAGAGCCATTGTTGATTGTTGAATTTGTAGACAGGTGTATAAAATCCTTACTGTTGTAACCGCAGCCCTCTGCTAACCAGATTGGCTGTTATTTTTAAAAGATAAGGGAAGCACTTACAGCATTGTAAACCTAATGGTGGGTATTGTGAATCAATTTGTACTATCCTTGACTTTCTGCTTATATTAAAATTCTAAAAGATCATTAGCCACCTCTGGGGTATGCTTGATTAATGGGTTTGGTTAAACAAAAAAAGGTGAGGTCAACCGTGAGCAGAAAGTTTTAAAAAAATATATTCCAGAAGAAAGGTATGCTTCCCAAATTGCAAATGAGAAGTTCATTCCTTAGGCATGTTCTAATCAATGAAACCATGTGTTCTCACTGAGATGACCTCAAAGCAGACTTTTAGCCACCCCGCTTGTTTGCCTTTCAGCTACAGGCACGTGACTTCTGAGGCTAGGGTATTAGCACACCTGCTGAAACTGTGTTAATCTAGGTAATGCAAAGTCCCCAAACACATGCTATTAATAAGGCAGATTTTAAAAAAAAAAAAAAAAAGAAAGAAAGACTAGGCTAATATCTCACAGTGAGGAAAAATTCCCTGTCATTAGAGAAGGTGAAACATACTCTTACTCTTTTGACATTAGATAGGTTTTATTAAAAATTAATCTCTTTTTGCTGTTTTCAGCAGTGCGTTTTTGCTTCTCCATTATAATAGCTCTCCTCTCAATAATTCCATGAAGACAGGCTGGGATAACACACCATGGGAAACGTTTTGCTTTACTTGCCAAAAGGAGACCATAGTTTGTTTTTTCCTTAACTGTTGGTCCTTTACTCCCTGGAGTTTATCACCCTGCACAAATTAGGCTTATTTTATAAACTGAAAATGCTCTTTCTATTAAGTTCTCCTCAAAGTGAAAGCAATGGGCTTCATTCTATTTATCACACTGCTCTTCACTATTAGTTTTATGATGTATGGCAAGAATGTGTACATTATAAATTGAGTCTATAACTCTTATATGTCTAGCAATAGTTACAAATTCATTGAACAGAATTGAAAATATAGTATATAACAACTCGGTTTGATTTATAAACTAAATTGCAGAGCTATTTAACCCCTTACATTCGAATTCATTTTTGCGGCCTTTTAATGATCTAAAATAATCAGAGTTCCTGAAACTAAGGTGATCAATTTAGTAAAAAGACAATTTCTGATGTTTTAATACAACCACACAATACCACCGGCTAACATCTGACACTTTTGCCTTCATTTCTTTTCTTTAGGTAAATAAAGTATTAAAAAGATGTAATAATGCAAAAAGAGCACATCAGAAACAGCCTAAAATCATGAAATGCCTAAATTTTTGGCTGAATATGGGTCAAACTTTAAATGTAAAAAGAGATCTCTGCTATCATCCTCTGCCTATAACTGATAACATGTACTTCTGGCCCTTTATAAAGATCTGGAAGCATGACAATCCCCACCTCCACACCCGCTTAAGAGAGAGCACAATAGATCTCATTTTAAAACGTTAACATGTTTAAAATGAAATCTACTGTGCTCCACAGGCAGTTGAGAGAATGTTCTTTATTTAACCCCAACGCTCAATTCTCTGTTGTAACCAAATAGCAGCTGTTTGGTTTTGTTTTTATAACACCCCAGTTTCTTTTCTTAGTTGGTCCTAACAGACTTTCTTAGAATGTTGCCAAACATCTGCAGAGGGAGACATTTCTATAACATATGTATTTATGTTTCACTAATTGGTACACAATTGTTTCGTGATACTTTAGTATGAGAAAGATAAAATGTATTTATTTTTATTTTTATTTTTTATTTATTGAGATGGAGCCTTGCTCTGTCACCAGGCCATAGCACAGTGGTGCAATCTTGGCTCACTGCAACCTCTGCCTCCTGGGTTCAAGTGATTCTCCTGCCTCAGCCTCCCGAGTAGCTGGGATTACAGGCACGTGCACCACGCCCAGCTAATTTTTGTATTTTTAGTAGAGACAGGGTTTCACCATGTTGGCCAAACTGGTCTTGATTTCTTGACCTCATAATCTGCCTACCTCAGCCTCCCAAAGTGCTGGGATTACAGGCATGAGCCACCGTGCTTGGCCAAAATTTATTTTTTCAATCAAATTATATTTGACTCTACTCTCAATTAGCAAAGTTGGCAAAGAATTCATACTTTTTTTTTTTGCAAAGATTCTTTTTCCTATTGCTCTTGGGATTATACTAGACCTAGAGAATCACAGTCTAGAAAGAGTGGGGGAAAAAAGGCCTGGTCATTTTTCATTCTTATTTGTCCTTGTCAGAACTTGAATGATCCATTTGCAGGTGAGCAGCTCTAAAATTATGACATCCATGTGTTCTAAGTCAAACATGATCTCCAAGAAAGCTTCTGTGAATAACCCATGCTGAGGTTCTTGGAGTCCAGTTCTCTTGGAAACCAAGCACTGTATCCCTCAGTGGCCTCAATCTTCATGAGTTTCTTTTCATGAAGAAACACACAGGTCTCTACTGTTCAAGGAACCCACCCACCCTGCCATAAAATCACTTTTATCTCAAGAAGAGCTATTCTTCTTTCCAAGAATCTAGAATTTTAGTGGAGGGACCTCTTACATTTATTCCCAGATAAAGAGTAATCTAGGTCTCCAGCAGGTCTCAAGCTCTGGCTTTTTAGCAGAAGAGAAGGTTAGCTCTTGTCTTTCCCAGTTGCACATTTTTTTGGTGTGTGGTAATCCTGCAGCCAAAAATAGACACATTTTCTGGATGATCTTCTCCTGCATAAGTAGGTAGAAAGATGTAGTGTGTGTATGTGTGTGTGTGTGTAATTATAAGGTATTTTGGGTGTAGGTTATATATGTTTACATATTCTGTCCTTTATGAAAAAGCAGAAAAATATGGTGCATATCTTTAAAAAATGAAAAGTTATTTTGTAATAACAGCATCTCAACAATGAGAGAAACTAGCTATTGAGGATACTATCATGTGAGCTTCAAAGTCAGGCTGACTGCCTTATTATTTATCTTTAATTTCCTACAGATACTATCTTGGGACCCACAATATGAAAGACACTCAAAAAAAAAAAATAAGGAAAATGCATGTTAACTTTGTTTAAATAAAACCTCCAAAGTGGTGTAACCTTCAAAAGATAAATACAAAATACAAAATTGAGTGAATGATTTTATCTTTACATAACCACCCCTTAACTGCTATTAATGATGTGACAATGTACTCTGCCTGAATCAGTTGCCTCCACATCCACCTCTAGGATCAATTATTAATTCCTCCATCTGGAACTCTGTCTTGCATCTGTCCCTCCTTCTCCAAAAGATCCTCAAATATGGCATAAACACACAAAGGAATACAGCCAAAGATACAAATTATTTATTGTTATTTTGCACCAAATTTTAATATATTCTCTCAGTGAGTTAGGCAACCTTTTTTTCTGCTTTCCTCTGTCACACTGGTGTGGTTGGAATGAGTAACTAACATAAGGATATGGTGATTCCTTTAGCCCTGGGAGCAAAAGGGCTTGGTTTGGAGCAGCTTGTGCCTCTAGACTGGTCACAGGGAGCTAAACAGCAATGTCCTTCATTAACACTGAGTGCCTGGAAAATTGTATAATTTTCTGCCATAATATGATAGGTAAAGCTTTGAGGATGCTTTTGGCAAAAGGCAGTTCCACAGAAAACACTCCAAGAATCAAGGTATAGAAGGCTTCCATAAAACATCATCTATACTCCTCTAACTAATGTTCTACTCCTTAGTAACACAGCACAATGAATGCCCCAGACCCAACTCGTCTGTTTTCCTTGGTAATAAATTTAGTAAAGACAGAAATTCTTCTGTACTTTATCCATGGGACAGTGAAAATCATGGCAAATGGACCTTCCCAGACACCTGGACATCACTTAACATAGTTAGATACAAGATTCTTAGAACTGTTATTACTTGCATCTATACATTCTATTGTTTTTTAAAAAAAATTCTCTATCCAGAGAAGATGTGTTTATTCTCTCTCATGATCTATTACTTAATAATATCAATATCACTAATTCTAATTTTTTTAATGGCCCAGTGTCTCCCCCTCTCTTCACAGCTTAAATAAGAGGTCAGGAAAAGGAAGCCTGGGAGAAGAGTCATTTTTAAAAACCATTAGAGATTGGAAAAGGATTTTGAGATAGACACGAATTGAGGCCAAATTATAACAGCAATTTTTTCCCTCAATAATCTGGTCAGTTAGAAAAGATTTCCATGTGCCCTATATCCTCTCACCTTGATGCCAGATTGACAGGCATTCACGTCTCTCCACTTCTGAATCATATATGAAAATATGCATGAGTGCACATGCAATACTATACTAGCAAACCTTTACTCTTTATCCTGCACAAATAAATGTCTTTTCATTCCGCCAATTCGTTCATTCTTTCTCAAATAACAAAATGAGGCCTTTTACTGCAACAGTATGACTCTTGTGTTAATATTAATTCCCTCTCTCTTAGTCACTTTTTCAGAACAACAAACTAATTTTATATTTTTGCAATATTCCCTCATAGCTTTGGCAAGAATCACTGATTTGGAACTTTGTCATATGCTTTCAAACTATGGAAGACTCAGATCTCAGTCTAATGCAACAGTACAATATCTCAAAAACTTAACCTAGTTATTGAGGCATGACCTTTTTGAGGTTACTTTGTGGTTTTTTCTGTCAGCTTTGTTTTTTAAGTGTTTGGTTATTTGATCCCTGAAGTGAAGTTTTGAGATTTAATGACTGTCAGATAACATAACAATATCCTGGAGTGTGTATATATACCTTGGATAGGAATAGCCACATGAGTTTCACCTTTCTTTTTATTTGTAAGTACCACGAAATGCGTAAGTCAAAAGAAACCTTTTCTCCAAAGGCCTATGTCATTGAAACAGCAAAGAAACGTTTTTCCTGTGTGTAGGCAACTATTACTACTTTGCAAGAAGCATATCTGAGCTGTAGTTGCAAACATGTCACATGCCTCTTCAAAGCTACCTTTCCTTTCATAATGACATGCACTACTTGGGGCCTATTTTTATCCCAAAGGCACTGTCACAGTTTTCATGTTTTTAGCCTGAACTTACCACAGAAAAGCTGCCAGGATGGTTCATGGCTTATGCAAAGTTTGCTAAAATTAACTGCATGGTATAGTAATGTAGGCACAACACAGAGGGGTTTAAAGAAAGGGAGAGGAAAAAAGAAATCTCCAGTATAAAAAGGGTGTAGTCTGGTTTGTTATTTTTTACCATGCAGAGTTACTCCTGAACATAACTTGTTCTTTTTTCTGTTCAGCATGTAGATAAGGATTTATTTAAACAGGTCAAATGTGGAGGTCCCTATAGTACATTTTAAAAGGATGAAGATTATATTGAATGAATAACCATGTACAGCACTAATAGGAAAATGTTTAAATGTTTCTATTATTTCATTCTGTTTTGCTCCTGATTATAAATGTTATTGTTATAGTGCTTTATTTAGTAATAAATCTAGAAATATCAGTTATTCTAACACAAAGCACAAATACACCCCTATGTACAAACACCATCTTGCAAGCACTGAAGACAGAATTATACCAATGAATTCATTCATCAAACAAAATTTAATGTTACTTTAAAGGTTGTTACAGAAACTATAAACATTTCTAAATTTTCCACCTAACTTCATTCATTACATAATAGGACCAAATGAAAGACTTTGAATGCTGCAATGAGGGTCTATCCCATTTTTGCCTCTTTAATGGAGGATTCTTTACCCAGGGAGCTACCTGAGTTGTTAGCAAATTGAAGTTAGCTGCAAATATCCATGACTATTCCAGAGTATTGCCCATAATCCTTATTCCCTTTATCTAAAGTCTTGGTCCTCTATTTCATGTTCCTGAATCAAACTCTGGCCCCATATAGAGTTTTCATAATGCTTTCTGTCTGTCTGTTCAGCTTTATGACTGATACTGAAGAGATGCATCTTTGCGTGGAAAACTCTCTTTTCCTGACCTAGCATTAAGATGCCCTCTGTCAGGGGAAGCTCTTATGAACTGAGAAGCTCAGCTTTCTTTTTGTTGATTAAAGCTTTTAAGGAATAAAATATCATTATGAAGGCATAAATTAAGAAGGCTTGGGATAGAAGAAATGCAAGATTTCATTCTGGTTTATTTCTGAAAAAATAAAGTAGTCACCTAAGTAGCTAGCATGCCCAGCTAATTTTTAAATTTTTATTTTGTAGACATGAGATCTTGCTATCTTGCCCAGGCTAGTCTCAAGCTCCTGGCCTCAAGCAATAACCCCACCTCAGCCTCCTAAAGCACTGGGATTACCAGCATAAACCAATGTGCCCACCCTGTTTTACCACTATTTTCTCAGACTTTTAAAGATTCTGTGGGTTAGTTTTTGTCTTTCACAATTGCTAGTTGTGGATTGGGGATTTACTTTCCAGGGTCCCCTAATTCTGTTATCAATAATTAATCTACTTCCAACTCCCAATTTTTTTGTTCTATTTGAACTTGTCAGTTTATAGCTAAAATATGGTTTTGTTTATTCCTCTAAAAAGAGATTTTTCTGGTTTATTTGCTTTTGTTTGTAATACAATTTTAAAGTATTTTTCTTAGAAGAGGTCTGTGAAAGATGATATGCTTTCTGATATTCTGGATATTCTAAACTAATTTTCATTTGCTCTGACAAATAACTTTAATATGGGATTAATATAAGAATCTTAGGTTTTAGTTTGTTTTCTTCTTCCTCATGATAGCCTTGATATGCAATTCCAGTGTTGTATAAAGAAGTCCAATATTATGCTGATATTATTTTTTCTTTGTAGCTAATACTTTTCTTCTTCCTAGGAGCTTAAAATATTTCTTTTTGATCTTAAAGTTTAAGAATAATACCAACATTTGCTTTGATGTGTGTATTTTCTTACCAATCTAATTGGACATTTATGGGACCAGGGTTTCTATGTTATCCAAGGTCCCATTCCTCCACATACTGTCCAGTGTCAAGCTCTTCCTTGATTTGCCACCCCTGGTCCTCACACTTGGGTCATGGTCTTCCCTACCTATCAAACTCAATGGGAAGTTTTTTGTTTTTTTTAAGATAAAAACCTCCTATGAAATTGGAGCAAGTAAAACCAAAAAAATGAGAAATGAAAAGAAAGATAATTATGAAAATAGTCCAGTTTTCCCAATATCATAACAATAGGAATTCAAGAAACAGAAAATAGAGAGAAAAGCAAATCATGAATAAAATAATCCAAGAGAATTTGTCACAACTGAAGTTTCCAATTCAAAAGATCCCATTTGATTCCCAACATGATGGATAAAAGTAGACCTACTTGAAGACACATAATCTTAAAATTTCAGAAAGAAGGAACAGAAAAAAATTACATAAGATGTTATAGAAGAAAAACGATGATCATATAATAAAGACAAAGGGGTATTTTTAGATTTCTCAACAGCATTAGAAGCTAGAAAATTATTTACACTAAAGAAAAATTATCTCCCACTTAAAATCTATATCAATTATCTGTCCAATGGGAAAATGAAGACATTTCCAGACCTCCAAGTTCTCAGCAATTTCACCTTCTGCAAACACTTCTCCAGAAATCTGTTAGATAATGTGATCCTCTGAAACTAGGAAGAAAAAAGCAAAGGAATGGATGAGAGGCTGACAGGAATAGGAGAGGTCACTGAGGAAACAGTCCAAAGAAATTCCCAGAGTCGGCAGGAAAAGAAGTGTCCAGAGAACAGTTGTATGCCAGGTACAGCAGAAACTCAGCCCAGAGTGATGCAGGTCTGAGGATCTAGAAAAGGATTTTTCAATATTAATTTGATGGTGAGGAGATGTAGATAATTGACAAAGGGTTTAAGATTGAACGGTAATATGTATGCAGAGAGCTAAATGGACAAAAATTTAGTCCATACCAAAAAAAAAAATTGTATTGTTTAGTGGAGAAGTGTAATAATCCTAGTTCACTAAGAGATCTAATTTAGAGCACGGCCGTGATGTAAACATTAAGGTCTCCAACTAAAACTAGGCTGCAAAACGTAATTTTAAAAAAAGATACAATGAGAAGATAATAAGAAGTGTGTGGGGCGGTAGAGGAGAGGCAAAAAGGATAAAGGCTAAATCTTTTTCTTTCATAGTCAAAAATCAGTGCACAAAACTGAAAAACTGGGAAGTAACAATGCAAGCAGGTTATATTGAGCTATGAGGAAAGATACTCAAAGAATCAACTAAAAAAATTGAAAAGGATTGCTTTAGGGAGAAAGAAATGTGAATGCTCTGAATTGATGTATTTTTTTTAACAACTCTTATAGAACTATGTGCTCTTTAAACTACATGTATTATGTGACTACATGTGTATAATTTTAAAAAACAAAAACGTAGAAGAAAGATGGAAGAAGGAAGGAAAATAAAATGGAGGAAGAGAAGAAGAAAAAGGTGGATAATGAGATAAGACTATCCAAAAGCCAGAAGGACCATGTTTTTATTAAATTGGAATTTTAATGTTAAAGGCATCAATCAGAATACCAAATGACAAGATGTACCTACAAAAAGAACCAAGCTAATGTTGTGTTTTATAACCTAACCAATCAATACCCTTCCATTCAGCTCCTTTATTTCTTTTCTGTGGGAAAACTCAACTAATTTTCCAGCTTTCTTGCAATGAATGTAATAATTAGCTGACATTCTATAATGGCCATAATGAAAGACACTGTCTTCCAGTCTTGTCCATTCAGATAATCATTTTATTGTTCTAACATTGTGTGTGAATTAGGTTTTGGTCTGGAAGGCCGTTTTTCATTATTTCAGATTGGGCCTTGGTCCGGCCTAGGCCAGTTTTTCATTCTGTCAATTCTTGCTTTACCATTATTTCTCAAATTTTATTCATGAGATGTTTTACACAATCGATTATATTTTGCATGTATTTTACTTTAATCCATCTAGTATACATTATTTCCATTTATAATTAATCATGGAATCTATGGAGTTTAGGATAATGTTTCAAAATTTCTAGATTAACAGAGGAGCTGTACTTTACAACTATAGGAATCATCCAATATAATTTAAAATGTGATAGTCATCTTAAGAATTTACATATATCACTGTGTTAATCAGCACGCTTTTTCTTACTAGAACATAAACTCTTAGATTAAGCAAAATTAGTTTAGGTTCTTTTTTCTTTGGACCCAAAATTGAGATGTATGATCAAATGCAGAATTTAACAGGAGTGCTGTTTTTTGTTTTTGTTTGTTTGTTTTAAAGCTGCTTTTTTTTTTCTCTAGGATCTCACAATTTCTTATTCCTACCTCCCAGGGTACAATTGTCTGGTTTTTGTTATTGGATAGATCCATCTTTCTCTGCTTTTCCATCCATCCACCTAGGAAGAAAACAAAAACACCTCTCCTACAGCTTTTGAGCAACCGGGGTACAGGTAGTCTGAAGAGACTCATTACTTCCCCAAACCCCAATTTCAAGTTTCTAGAAGAGAGAATCTGAACCGGATTGAATCCAAAATCCATGGAGTCTAAACATTGACCTCAGAAGTTTATTCCTTGGGTATGAAAAGGCATTTCTCAAGGAGAGGAGGCAAACATTGAAGACACCAACAAGTATCTACTGCTCTGCAGTAAATAAATTCAATTCGATCATACAGTGTATTTTTAGAACTTTCTAATTCATTATAAACAATGTTGGTCTGTGTCCATCACCTTGTTTTCCTTGGGAGCTTTTGTTTATTTTTGGTTTGTCTTACAAAGTAAACTTTTATTTTATATTCAGAGGGCACATGTGCCAGTTTGTAACCTGGGTATATTGTCTGATGCTGAGGTGTGGACTACCATTGATCCTGTCACCCAGGTAGTGAGCACAGTACACAGTAGTAAGTTTTTCAACCCTTTTCACCATCCTCTCTCCTCATTATCTACTGTTCCCATCTTTATGTCCATAAGTACCCAATGTTTAGCTCCCATTTATAAGTGAGAAAATGCAGTATTTCCTGCATTAATTTGCTTAGGATAATGGTCTTGAGCTACATCCAGGTTGCTACAGAGGACATGATCTCATTATTTTTATGGCTGTGTAGTATTCCATGGTGTGCATGTAACCTCATTTTCTTCATCCTATCTGCTGTTGATTCCATGTCTTTGCTATTGTGAATAGCATCACAATGAACAAAGGAGTACTTGTGTCTTTTCAGTAGAATGATTTATTTTCTTTTGGACATATACCCAGTAATAGGATTGCTGGGTTAAATGGTAGTTCTATTTTAAGTTCTTTGGGAAATCTCCAAACTGCTTTCCACAATGGCTAAGCTAACTTACATTTCCACCAAATGTATAAGCATTTCCTTATCTCCTCAGCCTCACCAGCGTTTGTTGTGTTTTGACTTTTTAATAACAGCTATTCTGACTGGTGTGAGATAGTATCTTATTGTGGCTTTGATTTCCAATTATGATTAGTGATGTTGAGTGTTTTTTCATCTTTGTTGGTTGTGTGTATGTCTTCTTTTGAGAAGTATCTGTCCATGTCTTTTGACTACTTTTTAATGGGATTTTTTTTGTTAAATTATTTAAGTTCCTTGTACATTCTAGATTTAGACCTTTGCTGAATGCATAGTTTGCAAATATTTTCTCCCACTCTGTAGGTTATCTGTTTACTCTGTTATAGTTTCTTTTGCTGTGCAGAAGCTCTTTAGTTTAATTAGGTCCCACTTGTCAGTTTTTGTTTTTGTTGCAATTGCTTTTGAGGACATAATCATAAATTATTTGCCAAGGCTGATGTCCAGAATGGTGTTTCCTAGGATTTTTTCTAGGATCCTCATAGTTTGAGGTCTTACATTAAAACCTTTAATCAATCTTGAGTTCAATCTTATGTATGATGAAAGGTAAGGTTCAGTTTCATTCTACTGCATTTGGCTAGCCAGCTATCCCAGCGACATTTATTGAATAGAAAGTCCTTTCTGCATTGCATATATTTGTAAACTTAGTTGAAGATCAGATGGCTGCAGGTGTGGGGCTTCATTTCTGGATTCTCTTTTCTGTCTCATTGGTCTATGTGTTGTTTTTAGCCATGCTGTTTTGGTTACTGTAGCCTTATAGTATAATTTGATGTCTGATAACATGATCTCTCCAGCTTATGCTTTCTGTTTAGGATTGTTTTGTCTATTCAGGTCATTTTTGGTGCCATATGAATTTTAGAATAGTTTTTTCTAATTCTGTGAAAAATTACATTAGTGGTTTGATAGCAGTAGTGTTGAATATGTAGGTTGCTTTGGGCAGTATGACGGTTTTAACAATACTGATGAGTATAAAATATTTTTCCATTTATTTGTGTCATCTCTGATTTCTTCCAGCAGTGTTTTGTAGCTCTCCTTGTAGATATCTTTCACCTCCTTGGTAAGGAGTATTCCTAGGTAATTTTTGTGTGACTATTGTAAATGGCATTGCATTCTTTATTTGGCCCTCAGCTTGAACATTATTGATGCATAAATATGCTACTAATTTTTATAAATTGATTTTGTGTCTTGAAACTTTACTGAAATCATTTTTATCAGTTTCAAGAGCCTTTTGGCAGAATCATTAGAGCTTTCTATATGTAAACTCATATTGTCAGTAAAGAGAGATAGTTTGACTTCTTCTTTTCCTATTCAGATGCCTTTTCTTTCTTTCTCTTGCCTAATTGCTTTGGCTAGGACTTTCAATACTATGTTGAATAGGAGTGGTGAGAGTGGGCATCCTTGTCTTGTTCCAATTCTCAAAGGGAATGATTCCAGTTTTTGTCCATTCAGTATGATGTTGGCTGTGAGTTTGTCGTAGACGACTCATTATTCTGAAGTATGTTTCTCCAGTGCCTACTTTGGTGAATGTTTTTACCATAAGGGATGTTGAATTTTATCAAAGGCTTTTTCTGCATCCATTCAGATGATAATATGGCTTTTGTTTTTCTCTTTATGTGGTGAATCACATTCATTGATTTGCATATGTTGAACCAACCTGGCATCCCAGTAATCAAGCAAGCATTCTTCATAATAGTGAATTATCTTTTTGATACGCTGCTGGATTCAACTTGCAAGTGTTTGTTGACGATTTTTGCATTTATGTTCATCGGGGATGTTGGCCTGTATTTTCTTTTTTCATCATGTCTTTGCCAGGTTTTGGTATGAAAGTGATGCTGGCTACATAAAATGAATTAAGGAGAATTCCCTCTTCCTTGATTTTTTTTTGGGGAATAGTTTCAGAAGAATTTGTATCAGCTCTTTGTATGTCTGGTAGAATTCAGCTGTGAATCCATCTGGTCAGGAGTTTTTAGGGTTGGCAACTTTTTTATTACTAATTTATTTATTCAATTTTGGAACTTGATATTGGTCTGTTTAGGGTTTTAGTTTCTTCCTGTTTCAGTCTTGGACTTGATATTGGTCTGTTTAGGGGTTTAGTTTCTTCCTGTTTCAGTCTTGGGAGGTTGTGTGTTTCCAGGAGTTTATTTTTCCTAGATTTTCTACTATGTGTGAATAGAGATGTTCTGTAACAGTCTCTGGGAATCTTTTGTATTTCTGTAAGATTGATTGTAATGTCATCTTTGCCATTCCTGATTGTGCTTATTTGGATATTCTTTATTCTTTGTTAAACTAGCTAGCAGTCTATTGATCTTGTTTATCATTTTTAAAAAATCTTTTGGTTTCATGGATTCTTTGTATGGATTTCGGGATCTCAATTTCTCTCAGTTCTGCTCTGTGAGTTTTTAGTATTGTGCAGTGCTCTATGAAATAAAGTATATACATACTCTCTACATGCTGCTACATTATAGGGGCAACTAAAAAAACTTTTATGTATCCCCATCACTCTATATGTTTCTTATATTGTTTGACTCTTTTACTACCCTTGACCTCTTAATCACTTTCTTGTGATTACTTAGTTGGTTTATTATTATAATCAAATCAACGTGAGTATTCTTTTATATGTACATTTTCCATTCACTTTTACTGCTAACATTTTGTATATTAATGTATGTTTGTAACAACTGCTTCAGATCTTTTTTGGAATGAGAAAGCATACATCTAAATGTAAATAAATCAGTCACAATCTTACTAATATATTTTTTAAGCCTCACTGATGTCTCTTTTTTCAAAATACTTAACCTTGGGTTAAATTTTTTATTAAGTATTAAAACTCTGCTGCAGGTAGGCTGAACATGATGGCTTATGCCTGTAAGGCTTATTGTCGAGTTTAAAATTAGGAAACTGAGGCCAGTGTAAGGAAAACTAAATTCCAGTTTATTCAGCTCCTGGGCGAGGTTCTGTGGTCCAGAGAAGGGGCCAGAGAAGTCACGCCCGGCCGTTCTGGGCGTGGGGTTTTATAGGGGGTAAGGGCAGTAGATTGGTCAGTGGGGAAACAAAGCATGGGCAACTGCATTGGTCATAGAAAGACTAGACCTGGACTTGGCAAGTTGCCATTGGCAGCCCAGCAGGGGTACCCACAGGTGGGCTGGAGC
>CAUYLG010075915.1:0-12537 GCA_963573385.1 Cacajao melanocephalus | reverse complement strand
TTGTGGCTCCTCCGCCGGGAATCTCCTAGTCTGTGGGCAACAAAAATTCGTCTGAAAGTGCGGCGTCCACTCGCTCTCTGCGCTTTCACTGGGAGCTACAATCCTGAGCTGTTGTTAATCGGCCATCTTGGATCTCTCTTCCCCAGCTCCACTTATTATTCCCTTTTTCCCACTGATGTGATATGTGCCTTTTACATAGATAAAAGTCCCATACATATGTGGGTCTTTTTCTGAGTTCCCTATTTGAGATATATATGTATATGTGTGTGTGTATATATATATCCCCTTGTTCAGTATTACACAGTATCAATTGCTATTGCTATCACTGTGGGTTCACAATAAGTCCTTTTTATCTGTTTAGGGCAAGTCGCCTGTCCTTCAGAAATATTGTGGCTATTCTTGCTCCTTGTTCTTCCACATATATTTTAAAATACTCTTGTTAAATTCAATAAACATCATTATTATTTTTTTTTTTGCAGATTATAGTGGTCTTTTGTTGAGCCTCTAGATTCATTTGGAAACAATATATTAAAAACGTTAAGTCTTCTTACTCAAAAACTGAATATAAGATTAGTATCTAAAAATCAGTTGCATCTCTGCCCTAATGGCAAATAACTGAATATGTAATTGAGAGGAAGACCCTATTTTAATAGAATAGAATAAAAAAAAAAACAGTATGAATTTCGTTTTCTAGAAGTCTCTCTATGAATACCTTGAAAATGTATTCTCAGTTTTTGAGTCTTCAAAAGTGTTTATCTGTTTTTGTAATTGAAAAATGTTAGACTGAGTTCCAGATATTTTAAGATCAACTGTTTCTTTCTGCAGACCTCTAGATATTTCTTAAACATGTTCTAGCATACAATTTTGCTATGGAGAATTTGAGACTAATATATTTTTTCTTTAAACAATTTGACCATTTTGTTCCGATGCCCAAAGGATTTTCTTAACTTGGAAATCTAGTGATATTAGAATAGGCACCATTGTTGATCATCCTATTAGTTTTTGTGGTCTTTTAACATACAGATCAAAGTGTTTATTTCTCCAAATTTTATATTATTATTAATATTTAAAATCTGTTCTGATAATATGGATATATCAGTTTAAGAGAGAGATGTGTCAAATTATCTCACTCTGAAAATACTGTTTTGTAAACCTCATTTTTTGGAGATAATTTAATTGATATTAAATTTTAGGTTCACAATTCTTTTACCTCAATACTTGAAATATAATTAGTTGTAGTCTCCTGACTATTTTTGTTTTAAAAAATAATAAATGTGGTCTACAGGCACTTTTTCTATAGTGTTATCAACGACATCTTCATTGTCACTGTTATTACAATCACCTTGAATCAGAACCATTTTGGCTATTTCACCAATACCCCAATGAATGAAAAATTAAATCCTAATTATTGATGTTAAAATCTTCCTTATATCCACTTCTTCCAACCTACTGATGGACTCTGATAGCATATATTTTTTGCCATGAAAAATATACACCATGGTATATATTTTTTACCAGACTCTAATGGACTCTGATGGTGTACATTATTTTTTTCCACTTGACACAAAGAATCCTTTAGAGTCATCACCTTGTTTATCATCACTGATCATGGTAGCAGGTCACAGGTTGTGCCAGGCATGCATGCATAACTAACTGTGTCTTTGGTCACGGTGTTCCAAGCGTTGACAACAGCAGTATGGCATGTTTCAGGCTAAACTCCTTTTGAAAACTTTCCCTGCCCATACTTCCATTCAATGTTGCTAGGATGCTGTTCAATGAAGTGTTTTTTATATTTACTCCTCATTGATCAAAGGATACCCTCATCACATAGCCAAATTAATAAAGTCACATTTGGGAGAAAGTACAGGACATAAAAATTATTGTTGATGAGAATTTCAGCTGGTGGATGAGCAGATCATTTGTCAAGGAATTACACAATATTACAGTTTTCATCCTGTTCAACTTACCTGCCGGGAGCATGAACCAAGCTGCTGCTACAAAATGTTTGTGCAGCCAATCAGAAAAGATGTTTCTGGTGATCCATGCCTTTTTTCTTTCTTTCTTTCTTTCTTTCTTTCTTTTTTTTTTTTTTTTTTTTGACAGAGTTTTTCTCTTTTTGCACAGGATATACATAGTGCAATGGTGTGATCTCGGCACACTGCAACAACTGCCACCATGCTTCAAGCAATTTTTCTGCCTCAGCCTCCCGAGTAGCTGGGATTACAGGCATGTGATACCATGCCTAGCTAATTTTTTGTATTTTTAGTAGAGACAGGGTTTCACTACTTTGGCCAGTCTGGTCTCGAACTCCTGTCCACCTGCCTTGGCCTCCCAAAGTGCTGGGATTACAGGCATGTGACACCATGCCCTGATCCATGCCTTTTCATTAGCATAGTAATGGACTGGTAAGAAACAAACTTTTTAAAAACAGCAAAGATGCAAGTTCTTGCCTATCACAGCAAGTTTACACTTTACGCATGCCTGATGCATTAGCACATCCCAGGACAGTTATTCCATCCTTGGTATCCTTAATTCCTGTAGGAGCTCTCTCATCAGCCATAGTGTCTTTCTGGGCAATAAGGCCAAAGTAGTGATGTTTCGTTATACTCTAAACTTGTTTTGGCATCAGAATATCATCAGGAATGACTTTGGCAAAGTTGTCAAAGAATTTTGCCACTGCTTCATGATCAGCAGATATTTTAAGTTCTTAAAAATTTAATGTTGTGTATTTTCTTAAATTTCTGCAATAGGCCTGTTGAATATTCATAGTTTCCTTATATTTTAAGTTCATTGTGATAGAATTTTGTTTCATGACCAGCATATCACTAAGTGGCATGTGTTCACTGTGATGCTGATGGATCCACTTTTTCTTCACACTGTCGAGATCCTCATTTTTAGCTTTATGTAGTATTTTCATATTTTTTTATTAACTTCCGTTTATCACTCTCAACTCAGAACTCCAACAGTTTATTCCTCTTTTTTTTTTCATGTTATATGTGGTAGTTATTCCAACACCATACTCCTTTATAAGATATTTCACACTTAAACCACTATATAGTTTCTCCATCAGCTTGACTTTCTATGCTATAGATAAACATAAATGCTTTTTTTAATCATTGTTCCTCACAAGGGTATCTATAGAAGTTTTTGAGATTTTTCAATAGCACCTTTACATCACAGAGCAGAGAATAAACAAAACAAACATAGTGAAAAAATGTACCTAGGTCTTGGCCCCACATGGGACATGGTGAGAAACCTGCTATTGAAACTTTGGCCAGTACATGTGTCATTTTATTACCTTTTGTGGGAAAATATTGGTGGGCATGAAAAAGATATATTGCAGATGAAGTGGGCTGGGAAGGCCTTTTTTCCTTGAGGATGCTGAATAATCTGTGTATTGCACGTCTGCGTTTCGACTGTGACATGTTACATAAGGTCAGATCTGAAATTTTCCACTTGTGGCATCTTGTCAGTACTCATCAGATTTTGGAACATTTCAGATTTTGAATTTTTGGATTAGGGATGCCAAATCTGTATTTTCTTTCCAAATATGCTCCTTCTCCATTTTATTCTTCTGGTTAATGACAATCACAATTGCAAACAGTCACTCAAGCTAGATATAGGGTAGTGATTCTCTGCTCTGCCCCTCAAGTTCTTACCCATTTTTACACTGTACAATCTATTTCTTCTTAGATTATGTGATTGCTTTCTCTAGGTTGTCTTTACATCCCATCTAGATCTTTGATATTGCCTTTAATTTGTTATATATGTTTTGTTGTCATTTTCATTCTGCTTCTAAACCATTTATCATAAACAATATGATCTATTATACCTAATCTTTAAGTATATTTTATAGGTTAGAGAATAAAGTTCAAAATTTTATGAATGCTATTCATGATTCTTTCTGTTCTGGCTCTTTTCTCACTTCTCCCATTATGTATGTTCTTTTTAATACAAAAATTCTAACAGTCATCCTCTTTGCTGATCCCTCTGAAGTAATATATTTTTCTTTTAGAACCCCAACAGTTTGTTATTGCTCAAAGTTCCTCTGTTTTGAATATAATTTCCAAAGTGAACATGCCTTTGGGCCATTTTTGTCTACTGGCCAGGTTGAGAAATTTACTTAATTGTGCTTGAGGCTAAAGCATTTGAGTATAATGAAGTTCTAGTTCTCTATTTCTACATAAGTAACCATGCTAAATTTTAGTGGCTTAATATAGCAATCATTTATTAGATCAATTATCTTCAGTTTGAGCTGGGCTTAGAGCAATCCGCCTCTGCTCCCTCAGTGGTTACTCTTTACAGGGCCTCTCTACAGGCTGGTTGGGTTTTTTTCACTATATGGTAACAGGATTTAGGACACATTGTAAAAAGTCATTGTTTCAGCCAGTTTTGGAAAATACAGTCATCCATATATGGCTAAATTTCTAGGCAAATTAACAAATGCAGGTAAATGATTTCTACATATATTAACATTTTAAAATAAAAAAAGTTATACAAATTTTTCGATTATTGTAAGCTAATGACATGGTTCCAGTTTTAATAAAAGCATTTTTTTAAAGTAATACAATTATTACTGTACATTTCCTGGCTTTTATCATTTCAGATTTAGTGGTTGCATTAATGATTTATATAGAGAGTCTGAAAACAGAGCAGCCATTAATATTAGATAATGTATAGTATATCTAATTGATAAATGATAAAGTGATAATGACTTGTAAGAATATCCTAATTTTGATATTAATAAAAGATATTATTGTGAATAAGAAAGTTATTTTATTTTCCAATGATAATTTATAATAGGAAAATATTGAAAGAAGTAAATGGCCTTAAATTAAAACATAAGATCTTTTCTTTCTTACATCGCATTAATTTTTTCTCCTGGTTTTCTTAAAGAACTTGAAACAGAACTAGCTTTTGACCCAGCAATCCCATTACTGGATGTATATCCAAAATAAAATAAATCGTTCTACCAAAAGACACAGGCACTTACATATTCATCACATCACTATTCAAAATAACATTGACATGGAATCAATCTAAGTGCCTGACAATGGTGTACTAGATAAAGAATATGTGGTACATATACCTTATGGAATATTACAGTGCCATAAAAAAGATTAAAATCATGTCCTTTGCAGCAACGTAGATGCAGCTGGAGGCAATTATCCTAAGCAAATTAACCCAGGAACAGAAAATCAAATACTACATGTTCTCACTTATAAGCAGAGGCTAAACATTAGGTACTCCTGGGCATAAAGATGGGAGCAATAGACACTGGAGAATATTAGAGAGAGGAGGAAGGGAGGATAGCAAGTGTTGAAAATACTAAAAATTGAGTATTACGCTCACTTCTTGGGTGATGAAATTAATAGTACCCTAAATCTTGCATCCCATGCAGTATATCCACGTAATCAACCTGCACATGCAGCCCCGAATCTAAAATAAAAACTCAAAATATACAAATAAAAAAATAATGACTGAAGAAGCTGCCTCAAAAAAATTTTTTCTACTTATTTTTCTTTACTACTTCTTCCCTCTATCCCTTCTCTTCTGCCTATGCTCTCTTCCCTCTTTTCTTTCTTTCTGTATTCCTATTTTTTTTCTTCTGTAATTTTCATTTTATTGATTAGACAGTACCACCATCACCAATAACGAAAAACCTAGTTTTATAACCATATTATTTCATAACTGTGGTTTATCACAGCAGATTATTTCAATAAATAAAATAAGGTAGTATATTTGCAAGACTATTGATGCTACAGGACGTTCTCTTTGAAAGTTTTGAGGAGCAAAGATTATTTTTATCCTCTAAATTAAGTTATATATACATACGTATGATTTTTCCCTCAAATCAAGAAGAGTAGGGAGACAATGCTAAAGTAAAATTCAATTTCGCTTCATTTTAAATGAATATAATATGTAAATTGGGAAGATAATATGATTATTCTCTTTTACAAAAAACAATATACCATATGTTCTCTTACCTTTCTGTATATGTTCAATCCTTTTATTAATTTTATATGTTGAAAAAGAGTCAAGTTATTATAAATTTTATGTGTGTTTTAATATGTGGACTATTTGAATCTTTGAGATGTCGTGGCATTTATGATATTATCAATGTAAAATATGTCTGATTTTTATCCCTGTACAAAAGATGACAAAAACGGCTGTGCAAGCTTAATGTTTTTAGGAAAATTATGCATTTCACATGTTCCCCTTCAGTTATCAATTACACATGCATAGCATATGAAATTTCATATACACATATGCTGGACATTTTGTACCAACCTTGATGAATAAAACAACAATAAGGAGGTATACTGGTATGGACCATTCTAGGTCCTCATGGAAAGAAAAACAGAATGAACAAATTCTGGGCACATATTTATATGATACAGATGAATAACAGAGCTACAGTGCATGCTGTCAGGAAGGTATGCAGGATATCAGTTACTATGTCCAGGATAAATATCATCATAGAGCTCTGTGGGTCTGAAACATGACTTAAATGCCAGTTGTAGCATTTTGATTAGACATGCTAGACTCTGTATTTCATTCTCTCCTTTATTACAAGTGTTTTACTATCATTCCCCGTATTTGTGGTTAAAGATAGTTACCTTGATTTTGAATGTGTATATTGGTGTTCATATGTTTTCATGTCACGTGATGCCTAGACTCTTAATAATATATGAGTTATTTGAAATATAAATATTTAAAATACTGTAATTATCATTTCTACATGAATATTTTGTCTACCTTTGTGATAGGTGAAAATATGTGTATGGATGGTAAGAAATTAAATGGTACTGATATTAAAATCCACAGGAATTATTTTGTGCATATTCTACAACATTTAATTATTTTTTGCCCCATTGAGGGATCTTATATTAATCATAGTGATTAGTGTTTTGTGATGTATTCCTATTTTTGACATGTAAGCTCTTAAGAACTATATATATTGGCACTGGTAAGAGCAATAGCTTCTTAGTCTCTTAAGTCATTATGGAATCAGTTCATTAGACAGCCAATAAATATTTTGTACGTTTAATATATGTAAGACTTTATGCTATATTTTGTTTAAAAGTTTTAAAAGGCTACCTGAGTTTTTCTCTCTGTGGACAGTTTTTGGGCTAACATTGATGATAATTTACAGTTGTTTCAAAAGTGTTGTATTAGTTTCAGCAATTTACTGCACTGGAATTAAAATGAGTTGATATACCTTTCTTTTAAGTCATGTCATGTATGTACATTGTGCTTTCTTCTATTTGTACCATTAAATGCATGATAGAATTAAGTGAGATCATGTTCTTTGTAGGGATGAAACTGGAGGCCATTATCCTTAGCAAACTAAACCCCAAACAGGAAACCAAATACCGCATATTCTCACGTGTAAGTGGGAGCTAAGTGAGGAGAACACATGCACACATAGAGGGGAACAAAACACACTGGGGCCTATTAGAGGGAGGAGGTTGGAAGGAGGGAGTGGATCAGGAAAAATAAATAATGGGTACTAGACTTAATACTTGGATGATGAAATACCTGTACAATAAACCCCCATGAAACAAATTTACCTGTGTAACAAACCTGCACTTGTACCCCTGAACTTAAAATAAAAGTTTAAAAAAAAGAATTCAGTAGAAAGAAGTAAAAGCACACACGTGGATCTCATGATACGCTCTGGCTTTTTCTCAACACCTAGTGGTGAAAATTAGAGGAAATCCTCCAGTTTCCTTTTGTCATATTTCCATGGAGGAGTGACTTTAGTGAGAACACTTGTGGCTTAGCTTTCTACCAATCTCCATTTCTTCCTAAGGAAGGAAGAATAACCTCACTCATTAGAGAATCTGAAAGAAGAGATAGATGTGTATAGCTCAGGTCTCCTGGGCTTCACTGTTCTAAGCTAGAATACACAAAGAAGGTGTATTCTATTCCATGCTTCTGCATGTGAGTTGCCTCATAAATGTTGAGATGTATTCTACTGAATTTGTGTATTACTGGATAGAATTTAATATTCTATAGCAAACCCATATTATGACAGTAACCATGTGTTGTCATAATCTTATTCACAAGTATACATTTATTGAATGATTATTATTTGCCAGGTTTTATATTATATGAGGATTTAAAGTAGAAAAAGATGTTTTCATCATCTAATTACATTCTGCTAGAGGATACAGAGAAGTAGACAATCAAACCATGTATGTATGAAGGAGGGCTTGAGAAGGAGACTCCCAAATCAGATTTTGCCACAAGCCCAATTTTTAAATAATTTCATTTATAATTTTATCTTTTTGGCTTTCAGAATGTAATAAGAACCTTAAATATACTATACAGTGTATATACTATATATTATATAGTATATTAATAGCATATTAATATATACTCTATATAGTATATTAGTATATCGTATATACTACTTAGTATATTTAATACACTGTTTAATTACCAAAGACCACACAAAAGCCTTGTCACCCTGATATTTATCATTTATCTTGGCTTGCAATATCTATAAGAATCGTTATTCCTTCATTCTTATACTCTTTCAGGACTTAGGGACATCCAATGAGTACACATTAACTTGTTTGCCTGCTTCTGTGTATCTTCTCTGGTCCATACCCCTTTTCTGTTTGGCCTATCTCTGCTTTTTATATCAGCCTCTTACTCATAATAACACAACTGTATACATAGCTAGTGATTTGGCAATGATAGTATATAGTTTATAAAATGCGTAGTCTACTGAAATCAATTTATAAATGGGATCTTCCTCTACCAATGAATCATAAAGCACTTAATGCACTGTGTTCTTTGGATGTGTGTGTGTGTGTGTGTGTGTGTGTGTGTGTGTGCATGTGTCCATCCTGAACATACGTAGCTTTTGTGTTTTCAAAAACTTTCATATTAACCGTCATGTTCGTAATTGTTAGACTTTGTTGTCATTTATAATTTACTCTGATATCTGTTTTTTCTTTGTTGTTGTTTGTTTGTTTGATTTTCCTTTTGAGGGACTAGAAAAGTTTTCTTGGAGGTAAAATCTTGAGTTGTTTCAAAGTTAGTTCTGGGGTAACCCTTACTTTACCCAAGAGCTGTAGCAGGTTAGAGATGAATAGTCCATATAATGTGACTCATCCAATTTAAATGCATATGACACTGAGTCAATTCTCATCTTATTGTTTACTGAGATCTGTCACTGAACTTAACAACAAGTCTTCATTTATGCTCTTTATATTTTAGAGGTCAAAGAGACTTGGTTCAATTTATAACATCAACTTGTGTGCATCTTTGAATTATTTTGCTCACTTTGCAGTCTCCTCTCATTACAGAAAAGCAGCTCCTTTTAAAAATAGTCTGTTTTCATAATCATGGATTTTGAGGTTTTATATATAGATTTAATCCATTTTCAATAAAGCTGGAAAAGAGATTTTATGTGACTTGTTTATCTGCAACCCTATAACTCTTTAACTTTTATGAATGAAATGATTAAAGTTTTGAGAAATTACCTCTGTTCTAAAATGAAGTTAATGATCTTAAATCAATAATGTATGTGGAAAACCTTAACTGTGTCTAACTTGCAGTAGATTGTTATAACTAAATATTGAAAGAAATGCAGTTTTAAGTTGTAATACACCCTAAACAATCAATAAACATTGATAACTGGAGGCAGTTGAATGCAGTGGTTAACTGATTTAAAATCAGAGACACTAGTACTTGAATTTTAGCTCTGACATTAACTAGATATTGGACAAGTCATTTAATCTCTGTGAAACTGGAGTTGTTCAACTCTTCTAAAATGGTGATGATAAAATCTCAAGAGATAATTATCTGATGTAATTTAATATACTAAAAGTGTTTAGAATTCTATTTGTCATGAATATTTGGAGTTACAGGACAAATGTTCAATGGTATTGATGAGGATGATGGGGGAGATGATAATGGAGGTGATGTTGATTGAAGAAGAAAGGAATATATTGGAGATGTTTCCAAGCTAGGCTGCTTGGTGCTCATGCCGAAATTAATCTTCTTTCCCTATATTGAGAACCAGGGATGCTTGTCCATCTAGTATGATCCTATGTGATTCAAGATGGAGAAATTTCTCTTCTGTGGCTTTAGATATACTGCAAACCAGAGGAAAAAGTAACCTTCTAATTAATCCAAAGGTTAATTGGAAACAGATATTGTAGTATGAATAAGGGGGTCAAGTGATGACAAAATAGGGTATGGGGGAGCAAAGAGGAAACAAGTATCATCATCACCAAATGAGGCAAAGAATATGAGTAAAATGGAAACAAAGAGCAAAGTATTACATTGCTTCTCAAGAATTTGTATTTTTATGTACTTGTAAGTACATATTTTACTTCCAGTTAAAAATTGAGGGCTCCAGCTTGTAAAGATATTGTATTGTTAAGACTTGAAGACATGAAGACATGTCTATCACAGTGTCTGGTATATAGTTATTAATAACATATATTTAATACATAGTTACAGATTAAGTACTAAAAATATTTGAAAGTAGAGAATATGATGCAAAGAAGACAGAAGTTCTGGTTATAACTAGAAAATAAATAAAAATTATTAACCAATATATTCCAATATGCTAATATTTAGTTCCTTCTCTTTCTTTCTTTCTCTTTCTTTTCTTTTCTTTCTTTTTCTTTCTTTCTTTTTCTTTCTTTCTTTCTCTCCTTCTTTCTTTCTCTTTCTTTTCTTTTCTTTTCTTTTCTTTTCTTTCTCTTTCTCTCTTCCTTCTTTCTGACAGAGTTTCACTCTTGTTGCCCAGGCTGGAGTGCAATGGCATGATCTTGGCTCAGTGCAACCTCTGCCTCCCAGGTTCAAGCAATTCTCCTGCCTCAGCCTCCTCAATAGCTGGGATTACAGTCATGCACCAATATGCCTGGCTAATTTGTTATACTTTTAGTAGAGACAGGGTTTCTCCATGTTGGTCAGGCTGGTCTTGAACTCCTGACTTCAGGTGATCCACCTACCTTGGCCTCCCAAAGTACTGGGATTACAGGTGTGAGCCACCGCACCCTCCATTTTTTCTTTCTTCTTAAATATGATTATGTAAATTCTTTATTTTTATTTTTTTAATTGTACTTTAGGTTCTGGGTTACATGTGCAGACAATGCAGGACTGTTGCATAGGTGCATACATGGCAATGCAGTTTGCTGCCTCCATCCCCCTGTTACCTATATCTGCCATTTCTCCCAATGTTATTCCTCCCCAACCTCCCCTACACTGCTGTCCCTCCCCTACCCCCGCAACAGACCCCAGTGTGTGATGCTCCCTTCCCTGTGTCCATGTTTTCTCATTGTTCAACACCTGCCTATGAGTGAGAACATGCAGTGTTTGATTTTCTGTTCTTGTGTCAGTGGGTTGAGAATTATGGTTTCCAGATTCATCCATGTCCCTACAAAGGACATGAACTCATCAATTTTTATGGCTGCATAGTATTCCATGGTATATATGTGCCACATTTTCTTTGTCCAGTCTATCATCAATGGACATTTGGGTTGGTTCCAGGTCTTTGCTATTGTAAACAGTGCTGCAAAGAACATACGTGTGCATGTGTCTTTATAATAGAATGGTTGATAATCCTTTGGGTATATACCCAGTAATGGGATTGCTGGGTCAAATGGAATTTCTATTTCTAGGTCCTTGAGGAATCACCACATTGTCTTCCACAATGGTTGAACTAATTTACACTCCCACCAACAGTGTAAAAGTGTTCCTATTTATCCACATCCTCTCCAGCATCTCTTGTCTCCAGATTTTTTAATGATCTCCATTAAAACTGTTGTGAGATGGCATCTCAATGTGGTGTTGATTTGCATTTCTCTAATGACTGGTGATGATGAGCATTTTTTCATATGTTTGTTGGCTTCGTATATGTCTTCTTTTGTAAAGTGTCTGTTCATACCCTTTGCCCACTTTTGAATGGGTTGGTTTGTTTCTTTTAAATCTGTTTTAGTTCTCTGTATATTCTGGGTATTAGCCCTTTGTCAGATGGGTAGATTGCAAAATTTTTTTCACATTCTTTTGGTTGCCAGTTCACGCTAATGCTTGTTTCTTTTGCTGTACAGAAGCTCTGGTGTTTAATTAGATCCCATTTGTCTATTTTGGCTTCTGTTGCCATTGCTTTTGGTGTTTTAGTCATGAAGTCCTTGCCTATGCCTATGTCCGGAATGGTTTTGCCTAGGTTTTCTTCTAGGGTTTTTATGGTGTTAGGTCTTATGTTTCAGTCTTTAGTCCATCTGGAGTTAATTTTAGTGTAAGGTGTCAGGAAGGGGTCCAGTTTCTGCTTTCTGCATGTGACTAGCCAGTTTTCCCAATACCATTTATTAAACAGGGAATCCTTTCCCCATTGCTTGTTTTTGTCAGGTTTTTCAAAGATCAGATGTGTAAAATTTTTTATTGAAAATTTTTATAATTGCTAATTTGGTTTTTAATTTCAATATATTTTCTTTTTCCAGTTTAATTTTATTTTTAAATTTCCTTCAGGTTTTAACCATTGATTTATTTATATTCTACAGTTGTTTG
>CAUYLG010075914.1:0-29141 GCA_963573385.1 Cacajao melanocephalus | reverse complement strand
CTCTCCCTTTCCTCAATCTCAGGTCTTCGAATCTCTGAAATTATATGCCACACCGATTCAGTCAGAGTGGCAGCCAGGCGTGGCGGCTCACACTTGTAATCCCAGCACTTTGGGAGGCCGAGGAGGGCAGATCATGAGGTCTAGAGATTAAGGTCATCCTGGCCAACAAGGTGAAACCCCATCTTTACTAAAAATACAAAAATTACCTGGGTGTGGTGGCATGCGCCTGTAATCCCAGCTACTCCGGAGGCTGAGGCAGGAGAATAGCTTGAACCCAGGAGGTGGAGATTGGAGATTGTAGTGAGCCAAGATTGAGCCACTGCACTCCAGCCTGGTGGCAGAACGAGACTCCATCTCAAAAAAAAAAAAAAAAAAAAAAATGCAGAGTGGCAGGTGAAGATGACTTCAGTGATGACTGATGAAAGTTTGCTTCTTTATACCCACAGAGGAGAACTTTGGAAGCTCTTCCTTCTTTAGCTTGGGTCAAGTCGTTTCCACCCTGACATGAGTTAGCATGCCTTTCTGCACATATGTTTTCAATATGACTGTAGCCTGAAACATCTTTCCTGGATATTTGGTGAGACAGACAGAAGGACCGAGTGTGTGCATTCGTGTGCATGTTTGTCTGTGTGTCTGCACATTTACACACAGCCATCATTTGGGGTTGCTGATGGGCCCTAATCCACTTTAATAACATAGTAAGAGAGTGCCTCATGTTTTGCTTTATAAAATATGAAAACTATCTGCAGCTGTGAAGGAATGACCCTCATAATTCATCTGAGAGCCTGCCCCTCTTCTTTGTGGGATATACTCCATATCTCATATCAACTCATTGCTCTGAGTGTCCTCCACAGATGCAGAAACATCCTATGATAGATGCTGTGATTTCCGCAGCAGAGGAGGTTAGCCCGTGACGTGTGAGTGATGAGGCACAAGTGAGTTACGAAGACAGTACATCTCTCCGCACCAGATAATATACTGTCCTTTATTCTGCAGCTATGTTTATATGAACAGTACAGCTAAGAGAAGAGATGAGAGAAGTAGAATTCTTATGGTTTTGATTCATTTATTTATAGGGCCTTTCCTCTGATATCTTCAGTGCTCTTTGGGAATTTTTTAAGGAGCAACAATGGCCATTGCTTTCTTCTTTCAAGATTTTCTTTAATTAATTTTTTATGTCATTCTCATGTTGGCTTCAAATAGTTTGTCATGTCTGTGCTTTAAATTGAAGCTACTACTCAAAATTCAGTTTCCTATTTTTCAAAAATGTACAGTGTATAGTGGTTTGAACTTTTGACCCAATAGTAAATGTTTGAAGTCTGAGATACTCATAAGCTGTTAATGGATTTGATATTTCTTGAAAACAAGTCTACACCCTTTCATGTGAAACTCTCCTGGGTGCTTCCCAAGGAGACTGAAATCTTGATTAACTCTTTCTTTCTTGGAATAAGATATAACTACCTCCATAGCAGTTTCTTTCTTGAAAATCCTCTCAAGAGGAGTGAGACAGTTAGAATTCCTGTGTCAGGCACTCCTAGTGAAGAACTGAGCCAGTCCCTCTGACAGCCATCCACGCTGCTTGGCACTGGCCTGTTTCAGAGCCAGGCGTGTACTTCTCCGGCCCACTGTGAAGCTGGCACACCACATGTGCTCAGATTTCCCTCTGATGTGTGCACACCTGCCCAAGTGCAGCCGTCTTCCTCCATGAGCACCCCGCTGCGGATTGTAGTCCCCAGCCATCCCCAACCATTTTCTGAAACAATTTAGCACAAACATGCATTTCATGCCCAACACTCTGACATTGCTGAGCACTGAACATTCTAAGCAATGGTCAGAGCTTTCGTTAATAACCTTGTTATTTGAAGAATTATTACTTCAGTAGATGCTTTTACTTTCAAGGAATATCATAACTATTAAGAAAGACCTTGCTTAACCCAAATAATGTAAATATTTCTCTCAAATAGTATACTTCTCTTGAAGTTAAAAAAAAAAAAAAAGAGGATCCTCTGTGCATTTTCTAACTGCCCTGAATGCATATAAAATATTAAGGCCATAGTCTGTTTATCCCCTTGAATTTCTGCTGCCTTTTTTCATCGTCCAGTGAGTTAGTCTAAGCCCTCCTTGCCAGGAGCCTCCTCTGTCCTTGCAGTTTGCTTTATCCCTGCCATTTGAGCCTAATGTTTGCAAATAGGGGTTAGCAGGCTCTGTCATTCACAAAGTAAGGATATGATTTTACAATATAGGTCTCAGCTAGTGACAGTCCAAAGTTTCCTGTGTAATCTTTTAAACTGCTATTTTGCTCTGAAACGTGCGTCCCAGCTTAAGCATGAGGAATATTAAACAGGAACATAGAGGTAATAGTTTCAGTAAAACTGTCTTTCTGGAAACTAGTTCTTGCTGACAAGGTACGGCCTACAGAACAGTGGAGAGGAAGTGAAGAGGCACTGAGTCCATGCTTGTTTTTGCTTTTTACCTTTGGTGTCATCACAAACCCTGACTAATTGTTCAGCCAGGCTTCCTCCACAGTCACCGACCGGCTGGTTTTCCAAGTTCTCATATGCCCGTCCCCACGAACGTATACTCCTCTGTGCTTTGTTCAGTCTAGATAAATCAGTACATGATGGTAGATGAAGCCTGCACCCCAAATTTCAGTGAATGTGCTCTGCATCTCTGTTCAAGCGTTTTTTATTTCAATTGAAGAAATGAGTAGAATTTGTGAAATGTCTAACCATTTGTTGGATGCAGTTCCAATACCCATTGAGGTTCCTAATGGCCCCTTTTGCGTTTGAAACTTCGCTTTCTTTATGTGCAGATTCAAATGAAGGTGGGTATGCCTTGTTTTTCTCTGGGGATTAAAAGAAAGGACTCAGGAAATTATGTACATCAGAATTTCTCCACACATACTACAAGTACCTTCCAATTATAAAGAATATATTTTCTCTTTTCTTTAGCATATTCCTTCCTTGTCCTACCCTCAGGGGTTAAAAAAGACAGAGCCCACACATTGGGTTTTGATTATCGTCTTCAATTCATTGTCTTCTTCTTCATTTTCCTTTTAAGAGTAACTGAAAATAGCGTGAGCTTCTGGAGATTACAAAAGGGCAGTGTATACGTCGACACATTATTGTACTGTTTTCGTCAATATCATTCTTCTAGTCCCTGTAAGCCCAGCCCTCAGTAAGGCCACAGGTTTCCACTCACAGGGCTGTTCTTTCTATTGCTGTTGGAAATCAAACAAAAACCTTCTTTGCCTGCTCTTCCTTTTCTTTCTTACGCTCTAAAGTTTCTCCTGAGATTGATTGCCTCCTACTTATATGTTCATATTTCTCAGATAATTCTTCTCTTTTTCCCTTTCTTGAATTTTTACAATATTCATAGAGCTGGGTTTGAACATCATACTGTACCCATAGATGCTGATAACGTAGGATGCTTTTCTGGCTGGACATATCAGGTATTGTCAAACTTCAGTTTTCACTTGGACTCCTTCTTATTTCTACACAGTGTGACTTTAACAACAATGAACATGTCTCATTTATTGTTTTCTCACAGGTAAAAGACTTCACAAACTCAGAATTTTGTCATGAGGAACAAGTGACATCTACATGAAGTTGTTTTGCAAAACATATAGTGCTATGTAGCTGTAGGATAAGAGCATCTAATTTACTCAGAGGAAATGGCATCATCAGGGCACACTATTGTAGCCACCATTGTATTGACTCATTACTATTCCCTGGCAGGGTGACAGGCACTTTACGCTCATTTTCTTGCTCATTTTGTTTAGGCCTGTAAAGGAGGCATTGTTATCCTAATTTTACAGCTGAGGTGACTTGCCCAGCATCCCAGCCATTAAGTAGCAGAGCTGGAATTCAAATCAGAACGTGTCAGGCCTTCCTCACAGTTTCTTTCTGCATCCTCAGTTAGCAGGAAGAGAAGACAAACCTCCAGCACAGCCATCCTCAGTGGGATGCAGTTGGGACTGAATATGATTTGTTTGACTGTCTAGTAGCCAACACACTCTAGACTAATCACACTTTTAGGTTCAGATGTCTTCACTCCAAAAGAATATTAATATCTGAATACCAGGGAGGGACTGTTTTAGCATATTCTGTATAAGACATAAGTGACTATGCTTTATAAACATCTTACTGGTTTATTTAATTTTAGTTTGTTTATATATCCCATAAAAATAATACATGAATAGCTCATTATTTTATATATATCAGAAATATCTGGGATTGCCTGAAAATTGAAATGAAAACAACACTGCATAAACTCACAGACAGAGCTCCGTGCTACAATGGCAAATGCCTCTTCGATTATTACCTTGGCAGTTTTCTTTCTTATTGGATCATCATTTTAAAATATCTTTTCAGAACAGTTGACTGGATGCTTTTGGTATGTAGACTCCTGATTAAGTGATCTTCTGTCCTCATTAAGAAGACCCTTATGGATGCTTCTGATTAATCCTCTGCCATCTCACTTTCACTTTCCTGGTATAAATTTTTGGTTTACAACTCAATGGTTGGCTCTCAAAACAGGAAGGCAAGTTTGACTTCATAAAACCAACAACTAACACTTGCACAGTGGTTTACCACTTACAAAGCAAGCACTGTTCCCTCTCATTGTCTCACTCCCCACACCGTGGGGTCATGGTAGGGACTCCAAATCACCAAGGAGGAAACGGCCATCCCAGAGGCACTCTGGAGCAGCCGTGTTGACAGTGTCTGCGGCTTCACCCTATGTGTGCTCCACGGTCAGATTCTCCACTGCCAGAACCAGATTCCTTAGTTCTTTGTGTCCCACACAGCTTTTAGTACAGTACCTTACACATGGTCTTCAGTAAACACATGCAAAATGGAAGCATGAATGCGTGAAAGATCACTGGAAATTGTGGCCTTCTCTCTGAAAATCGAAATTTCCTAACCTAGGGTCTAAAGCTGTCTGTGAATCTCCTCAAGTCTTAGGTGAAAATGTGTCCACATATTGGCTCACACATATGTGCAGTTCTCAGGGAAGAAGGTACCCTCTTTATTTTTCATCAGATTCTGAAAGGAGTCCATGACTCAAGTAAAGTTAGTAATCATTGCTTTAAAACATTAAACAGAGAGCCCCAAAATGTTTTAAGATTTTAGTTAGCATTCGTAACAAAAGATATAAATCGTTAGAAAGTTACATTTAGGCTGGGTGCAGTGGCTTATGCCTATAATCCCAGCACTTTGGGTGGCCAAGGTGGGCGAATCACTTGTGATCAGGAGTTCGAGACCAGCCTGGTCAATATGGTGAAACCCCATCTCTAATAAATATACAAAAATTCGCTGGGCATGGTGGTGCACACCTGTAATCCCAGCTACGTGGGAGGCTGAGGCAGGGGCATCACTTGACTGTGGGAGGTGGAGGTTGCAGTGAGCAGAGATCACTCATTTTTTTGGTTGCAGAGATCGTGCCACTGCACTCTAGCCTGGGTGACAGTGCAAGACTCTCTTTTTTTTTTTATTTTTTAATTTTTTTTGAGACAGAGTCTCACTCTGTCAGCCAGACTAGAGTACAATGGCATACTCTCGGCTCACCGCAACCTCCACTTCCCAGGTTCAAGCGATTCTCCTGCCTCAGCCTCCTGAGTAGCTGGGATTATAGGCATGCAGCACCACACCTGTCTGATTTTTATATTTTTAGTAGAGACAGGGTTTCACCATGTTGGTTTCGAACTCCTGACCTTGTGATCCGCCCGCCTTGTCCTCCCAAAGTGCTGGGATTACAGATATGAGCCACCGCGCCCTGCTGACTCTGTCTCAAATTTAAAAAAAAAAAAGAAAGAAAGAAAGTTAGATTTAAACTCTATGTTAAAGGATGTACCTAAAGGATATCAAAATTTTGTGTCTGTACTAATTGATTTTGGTTTGGTAGAGCTTTAAACTATTGAGGTTGAAGCCTGGGCTTCATCTTCCTCCTGGCCAATTAATAGCCTAGTTATGTGGCTGAGGATTTCACTGAGTCCTGCCAGCCACCTTGAAAATGCCCATGAAGGGTTAACAAAAGGGAAGGCAAGGAATTACCGTATGCCAATCAATTCCATCCCTGTGCTTCCTGGGTTGTTTGTGTTTTCATAGCGTCAGTGTGAATATAACTTTGTAGTTTAGCTGAGAAGTAACTCGGCACAGGTTAGAGTATCATTTTAAAAATTTTCCCTAGCTTTGAGAGAATTTGTTACCCCAGCATTGGACATTCCAGAATTCTGTTTGCTCTGGAAGAAGGATCTGTTTCCTCTTTATCTCCATAAACCCAATTCTATTCGTGTCAGTTATTGTTGTGAAGCTTAAATGAAAGTTGATTACCCAGAATCACCAAGTCAAAATAAATGACTTTTTTAGGAACAAATTATATAAGTAGATAACCTAACTTAAAGTATAATATACTAGTGAATAAGTTTTTATCACTGAGTACTTTCCTCACTGTAGAACGTAGTATAATCAGACAGAGTAAGCCATTATTTCCTATCCTGGGCATATTATTCTGTGTCTTTTATCTCTTACAATCATCAGGAAGTATTAAAAGGAACTCAAAATGAATAAGCACACAAAAATGAGAAATACAAGCATAATTCTTTTAGTCTGTAAAATGTCAGAGTTGAATAGTAGTTAATGAAGTGCTGTTTTTTTATAATTATGAATAAAAAGATATAAAAAATTTTAAACTCAAAGCAAAATATAATATATAGATTGAGTATTCCTTATCTGAAATACTTGGGAACAGAAATGTTTTGAGTTTTGGAGTATCTGCATTATACTTACTGGTTGAACATCCCAATTCCAAAAATCTGAAATGCTCCAATGAGCATGTCCTTTGGAGGTTAAGTCAGCACTCAAAAAGTGCAGATTTTGGAGCATTTCAGATTTCAGATTTGTGGATTAGGAATTCTCAACCTGTATATTATATGATAGTAACTAACAAGAAACACTTATTCATGAAGGAATGAGTAAACATGGTACTTCCTTGGTTGAAGCAGAGGAGTTCTAAGATACGTACCCGAGTTTGAATTCTTCGGTATCTTATCTCTCATATATTGGGAGTAGTAGGCAATATTGATCTCTTTTTTGGAGCTGTTCTTCCAATTAAATTTTTAAGACCCAAATAATGAAATCATCATCCTTATACTTTTTGAACATATCCTATTAATTATACTGTCATTCTAAATATTTACAATGTATTCTTTCAAATATTTGTAGATATAATAGAAAGCATGTCTCTGTGACATTATATGCTTTACTGAAGTGACATTAGATATTCCCCTGTTTACACACATACATATGGTTAATGACTCATGTTACCTATTAAGGTTTCCTGTTTCCTGATTTAAAAGATATTTAAAGGCCACAGT
Source organism: Cacajao melanocephalus (assembly GCA_963573385.1). NCBI lineage: Eukaryota > Metazoa > Chordata > Mammalia > Primates > Pitheciidae > Cacajao > Cacajao melanocephalus. Next base: position 21,766 of record CAUYLG010075914.1, on the reverse strand, counting down.
CCTGAAATGTTTATTTTTGGCCTCTGGATCTTCTGCTTCATAGAGTAACACATAAACAGGCTAAATACCTATTTTAACACCACCAGACCCACTTTTTACCTTTATTATGAAACTAAGGTTTGGTCAGCTGAGGGCAAGTTGTATGCGTAACATAGCTGGCGGTGTAGTCAGTGAACTGTCACAGAGAGGAGAGTCAAAATATAAACACTGAGCATTTCTACAGCAGCTTAGAGCTGGGATTAACTTGGATCACCTAGTATTCTGCTTTTAATGAAATTCTCTCCCTTGTATTTTCATGTTTGGGAGAGAGTCCAAAGTTATCTCATGCTAATTTAGTTAGGCAGTGCCCTCCGGGGATGTCACAGGCTTCCCTGACCTCTCCAGAGAGAGATTCAGTGAAGGGATGAGGAGAATTAAACATTCCTGAGAAATTGGAAAGCAACAACCCCCAGAGAATTTGCAGAGAAACTCGCTCCAGACTCGGCTGCCAGAGACTCAAGTCACCTTTTCAGCACTTGCTTAACATCTCTCTCAGTCCCATCTGGCTTGACTCAGAGGTCAGTCTGGGGACTGGGGAGTGGTGGCAGCTCAGAGAAGAATTCAGGGGAGGGCCACCAATAGCACGTTCTGCTTTTGTTGCTTGTTATTATCTGAAGTACATTTGAAAAGATGGACAGGGCATAAGGTTGAAGTAATAACTTGATTTTCCTTGGCCATCTTTTTTTCTTTTAACCCAAAATTTACTTTAGGCGAACTGGTATTTTTATTTCCTAAATAATGAGTTCCTTGATTCTCGATGACTGAAATTTAAGAGTTGTTGTTTTTTCTGTTATACAGGACCTCTGTGACTAATTATTTTGTAATTATATTAGCTGTTTTACAAAGGATATTTTCTCTTGTGCCTTTAATGAAATTTGAGGGTAGGGGCATGGAAAATATATTTCCAGTTTTAAAATCATATTCCCTTTGTGGTTTACATTTCCTATACGAAGAATTTCAGAAAACTAGGAAAACAAGACTATTATTAAATATTTGATCTGTAAACAAGTCTAAGGAGATACATTTTATAGTTTGTTCATTTCATTTTCTACTGAACAGAATAAAGTTCAGTGTGCTCTACAGCTGTAGTGTGAGAAGAAGGTTTGGAGATTCTTGCTCGATTTTACGCTTAAGTCAAATTCATCCGGAAATAAACAGCCCTTACCGGGTGCTCCTTTAGGCCAGATTGCTGAGCTGGGAGACCTAGCCGACCAGGTCCGGCCCATTGCCAGGCTTTGCTTAGTCCAGTCAATGCTTCAGCCCACAATTAACGTTTTAAGAGTTTTTGGGTTTTTTTAAAGTGTAACTCAGTTTTTAGCATGTCCAATGTGCAGCTCCTCTGTGTAAGCAGAAGATCTGGTGAGACTGGTTCCACATCCCCGGGTGGGAATAGTCTGTGGGAAACAGGGCGCTCGCTGGGCCTTCTGGAAGGGAGAGACTCTGCAGGCTGCCTGAGGGTGAGCTTACCTGGGCTCTGGAGGCATTGGAGTAGCGAGGCCCACCTTAGACCCTCTTCTCGGGGCATACACAGGGGAGAAATCACTTTTCAAAGTAAGCGACTTTGTTCATTAGAAAGTTAGTTACAGCGGATATATAAATATCACACGCATTTCTTCATCGGCTCACATTATGATTCTCAGGGTGCTTTTCTCTTTCCGCGATAGCCAAAAAAAAGACCTGGCCTGAGAGACGGAAGGTGTGGGTTCTAATGCAGAGCCTTTCCCCAACCACCTGAAACATCTCATGGACCCATTTTCTAAAGTCCGAATGAAACTGCCGTCCCAAAAGTTCTGTGATCTTTGCTCCTGTCCAGTTTCCAGCGACTCGGTGCACATCAGCTAAAATTACCTAACTTCTCCTTGCTTCTGTGTCACACACAAAAATTAATCATGGAATCAGGTATCTTGATGCACTGAAAAACTATTACATTTAAACAGACGGGCAGAGAATCCCTTTGTGAAGATATAAATCATCCTGTACTTCACATACTCACCCTGCATTTCACGTGTCATTTTCATACAGTGCAGCCAGTCTGCCCACTGGGAGAGAGGATGTTTGCAGTTGATGTCTGAAGTAGAGGAGTTAATAAGGGCACCAGGCACGTTTCGTAGGACCCAGGTGAAAGGCTTCTACATCCTCACCCCTTTGCTTTCGGGCTGAAGATAGTTCAGAGAGAAGAGTCCTGGGCTGAGTCTCGGAAGGGCCTTCTCAAGGCCTTTACGTTTGTTCTGCTATTTCCTAAACCCTTCTCCATTGTGCTGAAGGAGTTAAAGGGCTCCGAGCCCTAACCCTCCATCGGGGAGTGTCTCGGGCACCAGAGAGAATCTGGCACAGGACATGTTTTCATGGAACTGCTTATCAAAACTAAGCTTCTGCCGTTTCATTTAGACGGGGTAGATTGGGTGGAAAACTGGCCCAGGGACCAGGAAATTTGTCTTCTGTTCCTGCTCAGCCGCCGCGTGACCCTGTTGCAGGTCAGTCCCCCAAGCATGTCTCAGTTTCTCCATCTGTAAAATTAGACAATGAAATGAATGTTATTTATAAGAAACCAGAGGGAAATCCTTCTGATTATTTTCACTGCAACAATGCGAATGAATATTTTTGTGGGGGCTCTGCTTGGCTCTCTTCCTGGGCTCGCTCTTGCCTAGCGCCTTCTTATCTGCTCGCGGGGTTTTTCAGACCACAGCCTTCTCTATGCCTGTTAATGGGTTGTGTTCCCACTCACCTTCTTGTTAACACCATCCTCAGCTCTAGGAAGAGAGGCGGTGGCCTTGGGAACTCTTTATGCCAAAATCAACAATAAAGTTTGGAAACATTTAGACCAAGATAATTAGGAAAATGATGTTGAATAAAAGTAGCATTAGAATTGCTATCATGCTTAAGTTGGAATCCGGTTCCAAAGAGCCCCAATCTTCAGTTAACTGATCTGTTGTAAAAATTTTTTTCTTTTTGGTTTAGTTTTGTTTTTTAAAAGATTGACATTGTTTAAATCTTCTGATCACTCAGTTCAGGTTTCTTCCTCATTGAGAAGTCATACTGGTGGTGGGGGGAGGGGAGGAGTGCCCACAGCTGTTTACTATTTAGCTGTTTACTACTAAAGAAACAGTATTTAACAATAATTCATGAAGCTAACTCTTCAGAAAAAAAGACAGCTCCTCTGAAATATCTACCTATGTAATACAAATTTATTTTCTTAAAATTGCAAAAGCCCGCATGTTAAGACAAATATATAAATTGCCAGGATTTTTATGTTCTTTCAGAACTTAAATATAACCAACCTATTTTGGTCAGTGAATCAGAAATTCTTTAGAATGGAAATGTTGAAACCCCAGATTCAGTTCTAAAACTCATCTTTCAAAAAAGAATTTGTGCTCTGAAAAATGCGGTGTTTTTATGTTTGGTATGATAACAGCCCCATGGAATTATCGCATCATATCTTGATGATAGTTATGGAGCACTGATGATCTCTTAGGCATTAACCCAGGGATTTTCTCCAATAATACTATCATTTATAATAGCAATAACATTTTGTAGATCGCAAAGTGCTTTTAACATATTCTCTGATGGGATACCTGAAACCCTATAACCTGTGTAAGAAATCAAGGGTGAAATGATTAAGTTGTCTAAGTGACAAGCCTATTCCAGACAGGACCCAGCGTCTTAGGACTTCAGTCCGAGTTCTTTTCACTACATAATATTAAGACTGTCTTTTATCATTGCCTATTTCCCTGTCAAAATAATTCATTTGGAAAGATGAAGAAACACATAAAGCCTCCATCATTTGCCTCTGTGAACCTCTCAGCTCTCACATCCCATACACAGGCCTTTGTTTTGAGTGTGTGTTTTCCCGTTCACCCTCACAGCACATTCCCAGCTTTAAATAGTTGTCTCCCATCTTGTATGAAAGTACACTGCTGATCACAAAAAGGCCTTCTCAGGTACCAGCACTGTTTTTACTGCTGGGCACGAAATCGTTTCAAGCAAACAAACAGCTTGTTTTTTTCTTCACTCTTTCACTCTTAACACCCAGCCTCAGTAGTGCTATGAGGAGTTGTACTGGACAAGCAGCAGGCAGGCCTGCAGTGCCCGCTCTTGTCTTTCCCCTGCAGACCCTCCAGACTGGCAGGGGTGCCTACCTAGAGGGAGTGTGTCAGCTCCAGTGGATCGCAGCTTCAGCAGATGGCACTGTTCCCTCCAAGGGAGCCCGATAGCATGGAGAGGGGAAGCACTCTTCAATCTTAGGAGCAGATGTTCTATACTTTCACTAGTGGTCCTAGCAAAGTTTTAAACTGAGCTACTGAGTGGGAGACAGAAGGAGTCGTACAAATGGAGAAACTGGTTCTTCTGCCTTCTAGATTTTGTGCCACCATGGTGACTGCGATGTCCCATTCTTCCCCCTGGGCAAAACTGAAGTCCATTTTACTGTTAGAAATATTTCATTTTTAAAAAATCTGTTTATTCTGGAGTCAGTCAAAAACAGTGCAATCTATGTGAAAGAAAAGAGAAAAAGGAAGGAGCAGTTGTGTACTTGTCATATCATCAAGTATGTTCATTATCACGCTGACCGTGATTTTTAATGTCTGTCTGTCCACATGCAATCTGAGGCCTTGCCAGATAGTGAGGGCAGCACCCTGGAAGTGGAGGATTTATCACTTGCCAGTGGGTTTACTCTCGGAGAGACACTGGGGTTTTATCTCCATGGCTTGGAGAATTGATTTACTGAACGCTTCTCTTAAAGACCTAAGTCACTGATTCTTCAGTCAATTAGCATAGTTTTCTCACTGAAATCAGAACGAAATGTGTTCTTTTTCATTTTTGGTTAAGAAGATACACATTAGAGGACAGCTCAGAGCAATGGGGCTGGCCTAGTGGGAGAAGACACTTTGGTTTCTTGTTGTGTTTCTGGATGACCCATGGCCCACATCTGCCAGCATCTTCGAACATGTCTGCAGCACCAATCACCCTCACCCACCTTGTCTTTCCCTTTGTGATCTTAGAATTTATTACAAATGGGAACCGAAGACTGAGCAGAAAGTACAATTACCACATGCATTTACCAGCTCATTTTCAAGAGCAGTAAAAGTATACTAAATATTCTGCCTGTACGAACACTAGCACTTTAAAACTACCAGCTTTCTAAAACATAGTTTTGATTTTTGGAGCAGATGCTCAATTGCTATTCTTTGATGTTATTGATTTATAAACAAAATGATCAGCATTCCCTAATATCTCAAAGCAAAGAAAACAAATTAGGGGAACACATTTAAAATTTATCAGTTTGAGACTTTCTAAATGCTCTTATCTTAATAATAAGCACAATACACTGAAAATATCAAGTTCTTTAAAAAATGAACAGGGATGTGAATGTGTTGGTCTCGGTATGCTTTCTTTTGAAGACCCAGCATGTTTCTCATCTTCCCAAGGAAGGTTCAAATCCTGAAGTTAACATCTGCCTTTTCGTAAACACCACCCTCAAAGTGTTCTTTCTCTAGAGGTTGGAGGCTGAAAGAAGCACACATCTTCTCTGGGCCAAGAGTTTCATCATAAGCCCTGTGTGATCAATAAGTACATTGTGGTGGTGACTTCATAGCTGATTAACTTATACGTCTGCAAGCCAACACTTGACTTGAAAGGCTGGTCGGGTTGCTCGCCGTGCGAGCGTGGCCTTTACCAGCCTGTCCTGGCAGCCAGCTCTGGGACTGCTCGCTCCTGACCGCAACCTGGGTACAGCCCTGAAGTTTCGTCGTGAGTAACCCGTCAGCAGGAGCCCATGCTTCTCTGAAAGGGCATTTTGTCTTTTTTGGCAGTACCAAATGGCAAGATAATTCGTGTTAGGGAGGAAAAAAACAGAATTGAAAGCCACATCCAATACCTGGTTGTGGACTCTTCAACTTTGTGGAGGAAGAAAATGTGGTGGCTTTATTTTCTTAATAAATGCAGGCAGTTATAAGCAATTGAGCATTGAATGATGAGATGATGCTGAAAGGCGTAACTTAATGAAAATTGCCTCTGTGTTTCTCACTTTATTGTTGAAACACATTGTGCTTCTTGACTTTTTCTGTAATCAGGTTTATATCAAATTGTCCTTTAATTCATGTCAGGATCTTACATCTTAGTACTTCCTCTGAGAGTTTTTATATTCCTCCTTGCAAACTTTCTGTTTCATTTCTAGGGAAAGGGGTTCTTATAGTTTTTTTAGTCTCCAATGTTGCTTTTAATTTCACCAATTATGGAGTAAATAAATCATTGTGTACTTGGAAGAAAAATTGGCAGGAGAGCAGAATATGTTAAGGACTCTTGCTTTTCATTGTGAGCAAGATTTCCCAACTGGAGTGTCTCTGTTTTATTTTGCCTCTGGCTAACATCTGAAGATCAGTAATAGAGCTCTATGCAAATACTTTCATGTATTAAAAGAACAATATTTTGACACTCATTGACACAAGCAAAAAAAATACAACATTAAATTAGTGTTCAGGAAAACAATGAAGGCATTGTTCATTCACATGAAATGAATGTGAAAAATGTTGTGTTATATTAACAGAAAAGCTTGCTCCTCAGAACTCAACCTTTAGCATTTGCCTAGAGGACATTACTTATGGTGCTGTATAGTATTAGACAGGGCTTCTTGTTAACAATCTTGAGCAGTCGTTGATAACTTGTCAGACTACTGGACATTTTAGTCATCAGAAAATAAATGTTCATTCTCAGTGTCTGATAATTTAAGTTTCTCTAAAGATTTTTTAAAGTATTTTTTGATATTTTAGAGTTTTCAAATACTCGATAAGTTAAATAAAAGTATTAATTCATTGTAGGCTTTTTCCACTTGTTTTTCCGGATTTCATCTAGAATTAAGTAGACTTAATGTTTTACAAAACTTCCTTGATTGCCTATAATGTGTTTTTAAAATAATTGAACTTCAAGGTGCACTCTTGATTTTTATCTAAATCTTGGACAACGTAGGGGGCCTTTTCTTTAATTTTCAGTAGCGTAGACAGGCCCTTCCGTAGAAGGGGAGATTTCTCTAGATGATTGTTTGCATAGATGTAGAGAGTTTCTTTCCTCCTGTATCTCTACACTCAAATCTTACAGTTACAATCAATGTTTTCTTAAATGTGTCTGGCTTCCCTTTTCATCTTTGTTGATCCAGGACATTGCAGAGTCAGCATCTGGGAAATCATTATGACAATAGAGCATCACAGTCCCGGGTGAGATCGAGTTAGAAAGAGCAGTTTGACCACCCAAAAGAACAAAGCTCGGATACTCCTCATAGTGGGACAGTCTTAGATTAGCAGACAAAAATTAAAAGAAGAATAATTAAATCTAATTCTACTCAAGCATATTTTTCAGAGTACTGAGTGGAAAAGTGACTTTTTTTTTTTTAGACAGAGTTTTGCTCTTGTTGCCCAGGCTAAAGTGCAATGGCGCAATCTCGGCTCACTGCAGCCTCCACCCCCTGGGTTCAAGGGATTCTCCTGCCTCAGCCTCCCAAGTTGGCTAGGATTATAGGCGTGTGCCACCACACCCAGCTAATTTTGTATTTTTAGTGGAGATGGGGTTTCTCCATGTTGGTCAGACTGGTCTCGAACTCCCAACCTCAGGTGATCCGCCCACCTCGACCTCCTGAAGTGCTGGGATTACAGGTGTGAGCCACCGTTCCGGCCAGAAGAGTGACTTTTAACTTGATATCTTGATTTTTGTAAATGAAGACACTGAGGAAACACAGTTGAAATGAGTTTCAACAAGCAAGTTGCATGGGACACTCGGTTCCCAGTTATAAAGACGGTGCATGTTCAAGCCCGCCATCTTCAGATGAAGGGTAGGCGGTCCTCAGTGGCAGGGACTGTGGGGTCTGTGGGTTAGTGATACCTCATGAGGACTCTGAGTGTTCCTCCTCTGGTGTACTGTGTTGTCTCCTCTGTGTTCCCACAGCTCCTTTCATACTGGCCCCTCTCCCATCATTTTGGTGGCTGGCTGGGCAAGTGGCCATCTTCCTCACTGGATACTAAGGTCAACAGGTAATGACTTATCCCCCCTGGAGTTCCCTTCTTACCACTCAATACAGAGCTGATACACAACTGGTCCCGTACACTCGTGGTCCAGAAGTCCTATTTGGTCTTTATCCAAACTTGTTTGCTGAAGAAGCAGAAACAACTCAAAGAAATTCATGGAAAATGAGATTTATTGTAAGGAGCCTCAGGGCACCTTGCAGGAATGGGAAAGGAGAATCTGCTTTCCTCTGTGTCTGCGCATCTCTCCGTCACTCCCTCCCTCCTCACGAGCTCCCTTTCCTACTCCGCTGCACACTCAGGTCTCCTTCAGGCCTCCCGGTAGCTCCAGCTGGCTCCGTACCTGGTGACAGTCTCATAGCTCGGTGCTCAACCCTTTCCTGCTACTTCTGCCTCTGTGTCTCTCACTGCAAATGTCTTCGACACTCTCATTGGCCCAGAATGTGTTAGGTCTCCGTTCATGGAGACCGAAGGGTGTTAGGAGGTGGGCAGCTGGGATGCACTAGGCACAGGGACAGGTATCCTGGTATAAATACACTTGGCTTGACTCATTCCTTCATCAAGAGGAGTCGGTGGGGACAGTCTTATTAGGAGGAAAGTTTTAAAAAGAAGCCATACCTGAGAGTTCCCTGAGAACTACTAGACGCCTCTGTCCCAAAAGTTCTTTCTTAAGTCAGATTTGGACTTTTAAAACCCTTTTTCCTATATAAATGTCGGAAGCACCTAGGCCAGGCACAGCGTCTGTCCCTACAGGGTCTATCCCCGGACGCTAGCACAGTGCCCAGCAACTAGCAGGCACACTGTAAACATTGGTTTCCTGCCTGGTCAGGTCTGCAGGTTAGCTCACAAAAGTCCACAGAGCTATTTCTAACCAGCATGTGGAACAGAGTTTCAACAAGAAAATGTATTCTAGACACAGCCAATAGGAAAATACACGTGAGCATAATGCAGTCGCAAGAACACAGGAAAGGGAGTTGAGGTCCCAGCCCAGCTCTGACACTTAGCAGGTGTATAACTTCAGGTGAACCATTTCATCTCTCCAGTTTCAGTTGCTTCATCTTTAACATTTGTTGAATTGAATGAGAACATCTCTAAAGCCCCTTCCAGCTATTAAATTCTGTGGCTTTGACTAACGGAATCAGGGTCTAATTCACTCCACCCTATCAATCTTCCTTCCCCATGCTGTTTATGAGTACAAGAGTTTGACTGTAGAGATGAACTAGATTGTCCCAGGCACCAGTAACTCCCTCAAGATATGTAATCATCATTGTCATCATCCTGATGAAAAATAATAGTTGAGCACTTCCTATGTCTCAGGCACTTTACATATGTTATCTGATTTAACCTTTTTAAAACAGCCCTGTGGGCCCGGTGAGGTGGCTCACTCCTGTAATCTCAGCACATTGGGAGGCCAAGGTGGGCAGATCACTTAAGGTCAGGGGTTCGAGACCAGCCTGACCAACATGGTGAAACCCCATCTCTACTAAAAATACAAAAATTAGCTGTGCATGGTGGTGCACGCTTGTAGTCCTAGCTACTCAGGAGGCTGAGGCATGAGAATCACTTGAACCCAGGAGACAGAGGTTGCAGTGAGCTGAGATTGCGCCGCTGCACTCCAGCCTGGGTGACGCTGACTCTGTGTCAAAATAATAAATAAATAAACAGCCAGCTCCCCGAAGTATTATTATTATTATTTTGTAAAAAAGGCTAGTCTCTAACTCCTGACCTCAGGTGATCCACCGGCCTTGGCATCCCAAAGTGCTGGGATTACAGGCGTGAGCCACCGACACCTGTCATCCAAAGTCGTCCAGTGAGTAGTGGGGCTGGGGTTTAGAGGAGGGTGTCTGAGTCCCAGCCTGAGCTCCAGTCACAGAGCTTCTCAGTGTGCTTTCCAGATCAGCAGCCCCCTGTTTCACCCTGAAACTTGCACGTTCTCCAGATCCACCCAGACCTATTGAATCTGAAGCTCCAGGACTCAGGGGGTGAGCAGCCTGCATTCTAATCTTCCAGAGGATTCCAGTGCGTGCTTCTAGCCTGACAGATGATTCCAATGCACACTAACGTTTGAGAACACCTGCCCCTTCTTCAGCACTACGTTTTACCCATTCCAAAGGGTTTCTCAGGCATTTACTCCCAAGTATTACAATTGGGGAAAGGGTGTGGTATGTGTGCCCATTCGTGGTTGGATAAGGCAGACAGGCATTCAAATGTCAAGTGCCTGTAAATTAGAAGCTAGTTGTACTACTTTTCAAGCACTCACTCTCTCCCAGTTGTCATCACTGATGAAATCACTACAGAAGAAGTCAGGAGGTGGAGATAATGATGCAGAACTGAAGAGGGGCCATTATTCCTCCAGTTGCGCTGTGGAGAAAATGAGGAAGCCTTCTCCAAGAAGCCCCAGCAGAGTGTCTTAGCAGGTTGAGCAAACAGGATTGGGATAGGTGTCACATAGCAAGGTTCACTCTCCCTCTTGAACACAAGGCTGGCTCTGTAGCCCCACACAGCCCAGCATGGTAGCCACAGCCCTGTGTGGCTGCCGAGCGCTCAAATTGTGACTTCTGAATTGAGATGTCCTGTGAGGGCAAAAGACATGCTAGACTTCAAAGTCTTGGTACACAGTAAAGGAATGTGAAATAACTCAATCATATGTATTGGTCCGGTAGCATACTGGATATATTCGATTAAATAAAACATCAAAAATCAGCTTCACCTTTTCTTTTTACTTTTTCAATGCAACTGCTAGAAAATTTTATATTATGTGTGACTTGCATTATATTTCTATTGGGCACTGCTGTTTTAGACTAATCCTTAAAGTCCTATCTACATCCACCTTAATGCACGCAATATGATGTCCATAAGTTGTTATTTACTGGTAGCAGTGATTGTCAACACTTGAACCAAGAGACCTATTATAATCTTAGGACCTATTCTAGGTATTCTAGGGGGCCTAGAATCAGTTCAGAAGTTAACTTCCCAAGGTCAGAGTTAGACCAAGAGGCAAAATCAGGTGGTCAGGATGACTGGCTTGAAGAATAAGGTCATAGAAAGGTCATAATGGCTTCGCAGGAACAGATTGAGGTAGCACAGTCAGGAGCCAAGAGCATGGAGATGGAGGATCAGGTGGTCATGAGTGTAAAGAGACTTCCTCCTGCATACCCAGAGCTTTTATATTGTTCCTGCTGGGCCAGGAACTAATTCTAGAATGGCTTACCCAGGTATCTGAGTGGCAGAAGATAATTGGAAACACCTGGCTGAAGTAGGTGGCTTGGCACGCTCCGGGAAACAACCACTTCTGGGACATTAGTGGTGTTAGAGCCAGTTCGAGCATTTGTTAGATTAGGGTGGCCTGAAAGTGAGCTTCCATATCCCAGGTGTGTGTTATTTTTGCCCTCATTTAAACCTATCACTGCACAATGTTAAAGATAGATAGAGCTTACATAAAAACTGCAAGTTGAAGCAATAATGTTTATCTTAGAAACAAGAATAATAGCTTCATTGCTATATTGAAACAATCAGCTGACATCAGAGTTATCACAAGATAGCCCTTTGTGGTAGATTTTTTTCTAGAGATGGCTACAGTAACCCCTCCTATCCTGCATGCCCTTTTGCATTGTGACTCTACCACCCTTCCCATAATGGGGAGAGTCTGTTTCCCCTTTGTTTGAATTTGGGCTGATCCTGTAGCCAATGTTTGGGAGGAAATGAATTGGGTAGCCTCCAGGCCAAGGCCTTAGGATGCTTTGCAGCTTTTGTTTTGCCACCTTGGAAGCAGCCACCACATAAAGAAGCATCGGCTAGACTAATGAACAATGACAGAATGCTTAGCAGGAGAATGGCCATGTGGAGAACTGAGGTGCATCCAGCACCCAGCACCAGACCTGTGAGGGAGGCCATCTTGGCCTCACAGCCCCAGTCAGATCCCTGTGGCCATCACCACTAGCAGAAGAGAGGAACTGTGTCCCCTGAGCGCTCGTGAGTTTCTGCACACTGAATTACAAGCAATCAAAAAGCTGTAGCGGGTCGGGCACAATAGCTCACACCTGTAATCCCAGCACTTTTGGAGGCCTAGGAGGATGGATCACATGAGGTCAGGAGTTCAAGACCAGCCTGACCAACATGGTGAAACTTTCTCTTCACTTAAAAAAAAAATGAATAAAAAACAAAAACAAAAATGAGCTGAGCGTGGTGGTGGGGCCTATAATCCCAGCTACTTGGGAGACTGAGGCAGGAGAATTGCTTGAACCCGGGAGGTGGTGGTTGCAGTGAGCCAAGATCACGCCATTTTATTCCACCTTGGGCTACTAAAGCGAAACTCCATCTCAAAAAATAAAATAAAAATACAAAAAGAAAAACAAAACCCAAAAGCAGAACAAAAGTCTGCAGCCATAAAGCTTTGGGATGGCTTATTAAGCATCAGCAGATAGGGAAACAACCTTTATTTATATGTGCGTTTTTCATTAAGGTTCTTTCATACATGATTTTCCTGGTAAATAATTGGGGATATATATTGTTTATGGTAGTTCTTTATGTGCTTATTCAGAATATATTATGCTGCACACCATATCCAGCAAGTTATGGGCTTGGTGCTTATCTTTTCAGATGTCATGCTTTAAAAATGAATATATGGAGAAATGTCCTTTTTTTATTATACTTTAAGCTCTGGGATACATGTGTAGACCCTGCAGGTTTGTTATGTAGGTATAAATATTTGTGCCATGATGATTTGCTGCACCCATCAACCTGTCATCTACAGTAGGTATTTCTGCTAATGCTATCTCCTCCTAGCCCCTAACAGGCCCCAGTGTGTGATGTTCCCCTCCCTGTGTCCATGTGTTCTCACTGTTCAGCTCCCACATATGAGTGAGAACATACGGTGTTTAGTTTGCTGAGAATGATGGTTTCTGGCTTCATCCATGTCCCTGCAAAGGACATTAACTCATCCTTTTTTATGGCTACATAGTATTCCATGGTGTATATGTGCCACATTTTCTTTATATAGTCTATTGTTGATGGGCATTTGGGTTGGTTCCAAGTCTCTGCTATTGTGTATAGTGCTGCAAGAAACATACGTGTGCATGTGTCTTTATAGTTGAATGATTTACAGTCCTTTGGGTATATACTCAGTAATGAGATTGCTGGGTCAAATGGTATTTCTTGTTCTAGATCCTTGAGGAAGAGCCACGCTGTCTTCCACAATGGTTGAACTAATTTATCCTCCCAACAAGAGTATAAAAATCTTCTATTTCTCCACATCCTCTCCAGCATCTGTTGTTTCCTGACTTTTTAATTATCGCCATTTTAACTGGTGTGAGATGATATCTCATTATGGTTTTGATTTGCATTTCTCTAATGACCAGTGTTGATGAGCTTTATTTCATATGTTTCTTGGCCACATAAATGTCTTCTTTTGAGAAGTGTCTATTCATATCCTTTGCCCACATTTTGAGGGGGTTGTTTTTTTCTTTAAATTTGTTTAAGTTCCTTGTAGATTCTGGATATCAGCACTTTGTCAGATGGATAGGTTGCAAAATTGTTCTCTCAGTCTGTAGGTTGCCTGTTCACTGATGATAGTTTCTTTTGCTGGACAGAAGCTTTTTAGTTTAATTAGATCCCATTTGTCAATTTTGGCTTTTGTTGCTATTGTTTTTGGTGTTTTAGTCATGAAGTCTTTGCCCACGCCTATGTCCTAAACGGTATTGCCTAGGTTTTCTTCTTGGGTTTTTATGGTTTTAGGTCTTACACTTAAGTCTTTAATCCATCTTGAGTTAATTTTTGTATAAGGTGTGAGGAAGGGGTCCAGTTTCAGCTTTCTGCATATGGCTAGCCAGTTTTGACAACACCATATATTAAATAAGGAATCTTTTCCCCATTGCTTGTTTTTGTCAGGTTTGTCAAAGATCAGATGGTTGTAGATGTGTGGCATTATTTCTGAGGCCTCTGTTCTGTTCCATTGGTCTATATATCTGTTTTGGTACCAGTATCATGCTGTTTTGGTTACTGTAGGCTTGTAGGGTAGTTTGAAGTCAGGTAATGTGATGCCTCCAGCTTTGTTCTTTTTTGCTTAGGATTATCTTGACTATACAGGCTCATTTTTGGTTCCATATGAAATTTAAAGTAGTTTTTTTCTAATTCTGTGGAGAAAGTCAATGATAGCTTGATGGGGATAGCATTGCATCTATAAACTACTTTGGATGGTATGGCCATTTTCACAATTTTGATTCTTCCTATCCATGAGCATTCTGGTATGTCTTTATAGCCATGTGAAAATGTACTAATACAGCAGGAATTTGTTCTGCTGTGTCATCTACTAGCACCAAGTATTCCCTCTCCTTTCCCATGCACTCCTTTTTCTTTCTGTTTAAATGTCCTATTGTGTGTTTGTGCCATGTGTTAAAACTGTGAGCTGGCCTGAGGCAATTCTGGAAGCACGCAGTATATAAATCATTAAATAAATAAAGATAAGCCATCTTTTTTCCTCCTACTTCCTAAATAGAAAATAGCCAGAATGGTTTATTTTAGAGATAAGGAAACTGAAAGATTTAGAGAAAAGAGAAGTGAAAAAATTAGAGAGAACTGCTAGGCCTTCTGCAGGACAATCTCATTGTTTACAGTGTCCATAGGTGCTTGGCACTAAAAAAGAGGTATTCAAAGCACCCAACCATTGCCAGTGTTGCCTCTGGGACAAAGAGGAACTATTTCCATCTATACAAAAGGGGTCCCCTTGTCTGGTCTTCTGTTTTATTTTTATTCTTTTTAGATCAGTTGTGCAAAAGACATGTCAGTACATACTTTGTATCTACCTCATTGTCTTTGATAGCGGTCTCTGAAGAATAAGCATTTTTTGGCTATTTTTCCTCTTTGGCAGCAATCATAGTTATATTGATACACTGATTTCCTCTAGTGAAAGAGTTTCCTTTTTAGGTATATAATTTTCAAAAGAAATGATAACTTGTCTTTCCCTTCCTGAGACAGTTAACGTATTTGTATGGATAACTGGTGATTGGGAGCCATTGGTTCAGGCTGTTTCCATGTGTGGGCAAGGGCCTTCATCCCAGAGTCTCACTGTTCTGTTCCAAAGTCACAGAGTTTATCATAGGCCTAGGTAACCTTCTTGTTCACAACCAGGTGTGGGGCTGAGGGAGGAAAATTTCCAGTTCTCTGCATTTGTGCTCAGAGTGGTTCTAGGAACCTGAAGGCAGTCCTCCAAAGATGCAGTGAACATTTGAGTGGTTGGGAGCAAAGTACACGGAGGCAGGAGGAGCGAGGGACACACAAAGGCAGCCAAAGGGGTCAAGGGGACCTGGGTAGAAGGCTGACATTACCCATCACAGTCCACCCCTTTTACTGCCATGTCGACGACTCACATATCAACAATAAGTTCATTCAATCCCATCACAAATTCTCTAAGATGGCATTGGGACACAATTTCTGTAGAAAACTTTACAAGCAAAGGGATAGTAGGTGTATTCATTTGCTAGGGCTGCCATAACAAAATATCACAGCCTAGGTGGCTTCAACAACAGAAATGTCTCTTATCACAGTTCTGGAGGCTAAGTCAAAGACCAGTGCATTGCAGGGATGGCTCTTCTGTGGCCCCCCTCACTGGCTTGCCCATGGCTGTCTTCATGCTGTATCTTCATGTGGTCTTTCCTCCATGTGTGTGCATCCCTGGATGCTCTCTGTGGGTCCTAATCTCTCCTTTTTATAAGCACATCAGTCAGATTAGCACCCATGCTAACAGTTTCATTTTAACTTAATCACCCTTTTTATGTATTTATTTATTCATTTATTTATTTTTTCTTATTTATTTATTTTTTGAGATGGAGTTTTGCTCTTGTGCCCAGGCTGGAGTGCAGTGGTGCAATCTCAGCTCACTGCAACCTCCACCTTCTTGTTTCGAGTGATTCTCCTGCCTCAGCCTCCCGAGAAGCTGAGATTACAGGCGCCCACCACCATGCTCAGCTGATTTTTGTATTTTTAGTAGAGACGGGGTTTCACCATAGTGGCCAGCCTGGTCTCTAACTCCTAACCTTGTGATCCACCCGCTTTGGCCTCCCAAAGTACTGGGATTACAGGTGTGAGCCACCACACCTGGCCAAAAAATTTATTTCTTAACAACCATATTAACTGCAAAATAAAATTTTTTTTGTAGAGGCGGGGTTTTGCTATGTTGCCCAGGTTGGTCTTGGACTGCTCGGCTCAAGTGATCCTCCCACAGTGCTTACAAGTGTGAGCCAGTGCACCTGGCCACCCCTTTAAAGGCTCTATACCCCAACACAGTCCAATTCTGAGGCACTGGGGGTTAGGAATTTGAGGGGACACAAGTCAGCCCGCAACAGTGAGAGAAGCTGATGCAGCTGTCCATGGTGTTGTAACTGGTATGAACCGTTTCCTTTCCGTCTCAATGGTGGGTGATAGGATTTGAACTAGACCAGCTCACTGCATGCAAGACTTTGCTGATATATTTCTTCCTTTTATCTCATTCAGAAGAGCCCAACTTCCATTAAAAGATTTTCTAACTCATCTTTGAGACACTCCTATAAGTTTTGGGCCAATTTCTCTTCCCTCCCTAGTTTTAATTTTTGAATCTTGTGCTGCATTTCTTTCTGGATTTGGCACTTTGCCTGGTCTCATGGTTTCTGTCCTTCTAGATTAATATTTCATTAGGGCTCTATTCTTGAGTCTCGGCTTTGACTTTGCCTTGGATACCATCTTTGGTTCTCTCTTGGCTCCACTTTCCACTGCCCTTAGCCTAGCTTAGTCCTAAGTCTAGCCCCTTTCCAGACCTTCTGCCAGGATCACCTCCCACAGCTCTCACATATAGCAGAGGGGTTTGAACAGTGTCAGCAGTGTTTTACTCTCATTTTGCTGTGAAACGGAATCAGAGAACCTAATTCACATTAAGCATTTAGTGACTGGAAAAGGCACAGAATGTAATCGACACCATGGAGATTTAGCTTTTCACAGTGGCTAATACTTTAAATCAAAGCAGTAATTTCAGACTGCCGAAGTAACTAATGGAGGGTACATGTTAATGCAACATGGTTATGTCCTTCCAGACTTGGTTACAGCTGAAATGTCTTTATGTTTTCATATACGACTCCCCTAAATTTTAAAACTGCTTTCTTTTCCATAATCGCAATGGAAAGTTTTCAGCCATTGGTTCAGGATTCTAACAACTAGGTCATACCAAAGAATTGTGCCACTCTGATGTCCTTTAGTCACATGAAATTAGAATATGGTCGATGAGGCTGGGCCCAGTGGCTCATGCCTGTAATTCCAGCACTTTGGGCGGCTGAGGAGGGTGGATCACCTGAGCAGATCAGGAGTTCGAGACCAGACTAGCCAACATGGTGAAACCCTGTCTCTACTAAAAATACAAAAATTAGCCAAGCCTGGTGGTGGGCAACTATAATCCCAGCTACTCAGGAGGCTGAGGCAGGAGAATTGCTTGAACCCAGGAGGCGGAGGTTGCAATGAGCCGAGATCACACCACTGCACTCCAGTCTGTGTGACAAGAGCGAAAATATCTCAAAAAAATAAATAAATAAAAATAAAGAATGTGGTGAATGTTTACTGACTTGGGTGAATGGCTATTTTTCTTTTGGTAGGGAGACTGCTGAGTGTGTATATATGGGTGTGGATGGAGGTGCATATTTATGTGGCAAGAAAGTGAGGAGAGTGCTAGAAGCTGGGTAATAATACTTGGCCAATACTGCCACACTTCAGAAAGTGTTCATATCGATTCACCTGCTGCTCTATCCCCTGGGCTCTTGAGTGGCCAGGGCTATATATACCCTGTCATCTGTTATTTCCCCAGCCCCTGGTACAAGATCAGAACTCAGTAAATGTGTATAGATTTAATGAACTGGTGAGAATTGTAGAAATGTCATAGAGTTATATGGACCCTAAATGATCATCTGGTTTATACCCCACATTTTGCAGAGAGGAAAGTGCAGGCAATAGATTGTGTGTATCCCACCGCAGCATGTTGGTCACAGACCAGAGATCAAAACTGGAATTTCTGACTCCAAGTTCATTGCATGCTGTGTTTTCTCACACTGCTTTGGGTCTAAAGAGTTTTAAAAAGGTAGTTTGTAAAACTGTTAATTAATAACATGCAATATAATACAGTTTTACTTTTGTTTAATCTTTGAAGCCTAAAATTTTGGGATTTTTAAGCCATTGAAAACAAGTGCAATATTTAACATAACCTATTTACTTTTTTTTCTAACAGAATCATTTTCTTAGAGAAGTATACTAGAAATAGGAGTGTTTTCTACCTGAAATTGCTTCCTGGTAATGTCATATATTGCTTCCTAAGCCCTGGAAGATGGTTTAATGGATCTTGCATGACTTGACATTAACGGTTTTCTGTGACCCACTTTTATATAAAAGATCGTGTTTGAGAGGGAAGAAAAGAACAGGCAGATATTTAAATGAAGAAATGTCTACTAATGGAAAAAAGAGATTTGAGCTTTATTATAAAATATATGAAAAGAGTTGTAAAACAAAATGAGAGAGTGCATAGTATCATAAAGAAGAAAGCTGAATATAAATTAAAGTCACCTGAAAGACATTTCATGCTTTTCTGCTTGATGAAGTGACTTGTAATCATAGTCCTATAATACTTTTCTCAAGGTAAACCTCATTTTTCTCACATGTGGAAGAGTGGATACAAGAGTGATTGTGTGTGTGTATGTGCATGTGCGTGCATGCATGGTTGTGCATGTGTGTGCATACATGTGATTAAGTATTAAAGTGAAATTTTATTTTCAGGAGTGTTCTTTGAAAACAAATGTTAATACCCTTAGGAAGAGTATAATGCTGAATTCTGGTCAACATATCATTGTATAACATTGTAAAGATAACCACACTCTACTACTGGGTATTTACCCAGAGGAAAAAAATTCATTATATGAAAAAGACCTAGCACAGGCATGTTTATATCAGCACACTTCACAATTGCAAAAATATGGAACCAGCTTAAATGCCTATCAATCAACAAGTGGACAAAGAAAAAAATGTGAGATATATATACACACACACACACACACACACATATATATATATGCATATATATATGTATATATATATATAATGGAATACTACAAGCCATAAATAGGAAGAAAATAATGGCATCACAGCAACCATCCAGGATGCTTGCTGTGAATGCCATTATTCTAAGTGAAGTAACTCAGGAATGGAAAACCAAACATCATATGTTCTCATTTATAAGTGGGAGCAAAGATATGATGATGAAAAGACATAAGAATAACATAATTTACTCTGGGGACTTGGGGAGAAGGGTGGGGGGGGGGTGAGGGATAAAAGACTACACATTGGGTACAGCGTACACTGCTTGGGTGAGGGGTGAACCAAAATCTCAGAAATCACACCTAAAGAACTTATCCATGTAACTAAATACCACCCATTGCCCGAAAACTATTGAAATAGTAGTAATAGTAAAAAACTGTACTCATACCACATTCTTACCATTAATTAGAGCATTATAAATTTTTGGTATATACTGGAGAAACAGGGAAAAGATGGTGATGGGAGGCAGGACTAGATTGCAACTCCTACTCAGACGGGCAGAGCAGTGTCCAGAATCTACAATGAACTCAAATGAATTAGCAAGAAAAACAAACAAGCAATCCCATCAGAAAGTGGGCTAAGTACATGAATAGACAAGTCTCAAAAGAAGGTATACAAATGGCCAACAAACATATGAAAAAATACTCAACATCACTAATCATCAGGGTAATGCAAATCAAAACCACAATGCCATACCACCTTACTCCTGCAAGAATGACCATAATCAAAAAATAAAAAAACAGTAGATGTTGGCATGAATGTAGTGAACAGGGAACATTTCTACACTGCTGGTGGGAATGTAAACTCGTACAATCACTATGGAAAACAGTGTGGAGATTCCTTAAAGAACTAAAAGTAGAACTACCATTTGATCAAGCAATCCCACTACTGGGTATCTACCTAGAGGAAAAGAAGTCATTATAGGAAAAAAAAAAATCCTGAGCATGTTTATAGCAGCACAATTCACAATTGCAAAATTATGGAACCAACCTAAATGCCATCAATCAACAAGTGGATAATGAAACTGTGGTATATGTGTACAATGAAATGCCACACGGCCATAAGAAGGGATGAATTAACAGCATTTGCAGTGACTTGAATGAAATTGGAGACTATTTTTCTAAGTGAAGTAACTGAGGAATAGAAAACCAAACATCATATGTTCTCCCTGATATGTGGGAGCTAAGCTATGAGGATGCAAAGGCATAAGAATGATACAGTGGGTTTTGGGGACTTGGGGGGAAGAGTGGGAAGGCGGCGAAGGATAAAAGACTATAAACTGGGTGCAGTGTATACTGCTCAGTTGATGGGTGCACCAAAATCTCACAAATTACTCCTAAAGAACTTACTCATGTAAGCAAACACTGCCAGTACTCCCGTAGCCTATGGAAAAATAAAAAATAAAAAAGATTTTTTGTATATACTATAGCATGCTATTTCTCTTTTTTTTTCAAAAATGTTTTGTTCATTCTTACAACCTTTCTGTTTTTTCATTTTTAAAAACATTCATAAAATGAGATTTGCTTTCACTTTCAAATGAATTAGCTTTGTCAAGTTATGGGAAGAATCCTATTAGAAATTTTTCTTGATATTAGACTGGATTTATAAATTGATTGGGTGCAGTTGAAATCTTTAAAAAACACTATTAAATTTGTGGATTTAAGCCCAAGAGACCCTAAATAGTAACCAGAAAAATCATAATGATTGCAAAGACTTGGGTTTTCTGGCATTTGTGCATTATACTCTATATGGTAAATATTCTCTTCGTGTCTTTATTATTGTGGTTAACTAATAACAAATCACCACGTAGATTTAAATCTCAGAGTAAAATCTATTTTCCAAGGAATATAAAAATGACACTGAATTATTATATTTACTCCAAATGCATAAAATGCTATTTCTTATTTTCTTCTTGTATATGATTTTTTGAAATGTGGGTAAGACTGAAAAATAGTAACAGTAACTTCATTTCTTTGAACCAGAATAGTTTCTAATGCTGTTTCTTCATCAGTAGCTTGAAAATGAAACATCCATTTCCCTCTTGATTCTTTCAAATTTTGATGGCAGATTGGGGTATAATGATTTCAGATTTTCAGTTAGCACTCAGTAAAACCTGCCAAATAGGCTCCTTTCAATTGCAATTATGCTTTTGTCAAATTTATAGATGTTTCACACATGAACGATGAAAAGATTCAAATTTTAGTTTATAGAAAAATTATCTCTCTGATCAATAGGATTTGTGGAGTTGCACCACATAAAGTTTGGTCGACAAGATGCCATCGGTTGAAATAAAATTATAATACAGGAACAAAAATCACAATGTTTTGTATGTCAGATAAGACATTGGCTAAAAAGATTGAAATCATTCCCAGAAATTTGTTTTAATCATCAACCAATATTTGATAGGATGCTGCTGAAGAAGATTATGGGTTCATAAAACAATAGAGCAAGAAAGAGCCTTAAAAATAACTATAAGCCCCTTCTTTTTTTTTTTGAAAGAAAGAGAAAGAGAGGAAAGAAAGTGAGAGTGAAAGAAAGAAAGAAAAAGAATGTATGAGAGAAAGAAAGAGGAAGAAAAAGAGGGAGAGAGAACAGGATTCTTGTTCTACTGCCCAGGCTAGAAT